>CM057249.1:1838540-2013540 GCA_029931835.1 Etheostoma nigrum
GAAAAGGGTAGAGAGGTTTGAGGCCAATGACTTCATGTCTCTACTGAAGAAAGCTGAACCCTCAGAAAGAACAGATTCCATGAAGAGGTCTGCAGCGACAAAGGTTTCCTGTTCAGTCCGTAGAATCAGGGAGGATCCAATGACTACTGCAATCAATGTGAACAACGCCTTTTATTTTGGCATCTTTGAAAACTACTCCATGAACGGCAGTTTCAGATAGAAGAATGAAGAAAAATGTCAATATTAAGCACGGATGTAAGGAAGGAGCGTGAACACACGGGGCTGCAACACAGAACGTCATCAGAGCAATGATCAGAAACAGCATCATCCACTGGGTGATGTAATGTAATTTCATTTAAACAGGGACAATGCACAATTAAACATTAACCTTGTATAGGAACAAGGAGAGATGCATTGTACCAGATATAAGCACAATTGCTATTTTCTGCCCATAGTCCCTTGGTGGGACAGTAAAACAATAAATATTCAATGCAAGTGTACAAAACATGAGAATCATCAGGCCAGATCAGTGTCATCGGTTCTACATAACCTTTAGATCACTCTGATTCCAAAATGTGTGTATTATGCACACATATGCCAAAGTTATGGTTTACTTGCGCAAAAAATCTTTAAGTCTCATTGATAGATAGATGCTTATGATCTGATAATTGGCCTGATGATTGATTCTTTAGTTTTTTTTTGGTAAGTGGATTTCTGTTGCCTGTGTTCTGTATTGATCCGATCATTGGAACTCATGTGCAACCCTGTGTGTCCGATCCTTTCTCTGCTTCTCTTTACTTTTGGTTTCTGTGTTTGCTTCTCTGAAAATCATTCAACACGTTCAGTGGAGCAGGAGAACAAAACAAAAGCTCACTCGCAGTAAATTTACACAGACAGACACACACACACACACACACACGAGAGAATGCAAAGACCTCGGGCCCAACAGAACAACGACAACATCAAAACCAAAGAAATAAGCAGGTTTGTGAAACATCTGAGCGGGAGAGGCAAGTACAGGAATAACAAAACAGCTTGTTCTCCACACGCGAACATTATATACATTGCTGTACATGCTAACTCAAAAAACGATTTTTGTTGTTACCCTTTTAGTATAAAAACACACACCGATGTACCTTATTAAAAAAGGCTTTCCTTTTTGAAAAAGAGCAGTGTTTCTCTTTTGTCGCGGTTGACTGACGCGGTTATGTATACATTATTTACAAATACAACCGTAGTTTAAAAAAATACATGTATTCCAAAAACAAATCCATCAGAATTTTGTTGTGAAGTATTTCTGTAAGTCCTTTAATATACAGCGACAGAGAAGCTGAGAGACAGCGAGAAGGTTGGAACACCTGACTCTTAAAAAGGATGGGACACTTTAAACAACATACAAGCTATAAGTAACTTATTGATACTATGACTGAGAGTTCAGGAGTTATCACAAGCCGCTGTGTCAAAAGGTCTACTTCCTCCTGGGTAGTTCCTTTACGTGCTAAGTAATTGCCTCTTAAAATGGTCAAAATCTGGTGTCTGGTGATGTAGAACATGTTTCAATGCCTTCCATTTTGTCCTATAAATATGCCAATTTTGACTGATGCTTCCATGTATGTAGTTGTGTCACGATTCTCCAAATCCACAATTCAATTAGACTTTATTTATTATTTTAGAGTTTCTGGGCTTTTCCCTTATTCCAGTGGATAGACAGGAAAGGGGGATAGAGATGGGGGATGACACACAGCAAAGGGCCGCAGGTTGGAGTTGAACCCGGGCCGCTGCAGGATTCAGCCAAGATGATTTGACTTTTGATTTCATTTTTTTGTCAACAGGGACGGCAATTCCACAATAAGAACAATAAGAGAACTCTGCAATAGTTTGACTTTCTCAAAGTTAACGAGATGCAATTGAATGCACAACTAGTTTAACAAGGTGCAAATGAATGCACCAATGCACCACTTTACCTTTGTTGTTTGTTTGCTACACCGGTGACTTTAAGGAAGCAGGATTTTCCAGTTCTGTTGTGTCTCCGTCATTTGCGACTCAGGCAGTGGCCATGGTTTCTGCAAAAGTCAAGCTGCAGGCTACCAGTAAGCTAACTTTACCCTGTGTCTTTAGCTGCATGCTACCAGCCAGTAAGCTACACAGTGTCTTTTTTTCTCTGTGGCGTACGAATGTAGGCATGAGTGGAGACACTAACCCTGACACCCTTACTTCCATGCCATTGGCTGGCAACTCAACCTTAAAGGGAACCATAAAATATTAGTCTGGCATTGCCTTACCTTCCTACACATGGGAGAAAAACGGGATCTGGTTTATTGGCATTTCTCTAAACCACTCACAATAATCTTGGACGGCGCTAGGCGCCGGACAGAGCCACGGTGCCTCTGCAAAAAAGCCTCTGGAAGGAACTTTTTTTTGGTGGAACGTGTACATTTAATACTTGTTTTAGTCATGCAACAGAAAACTCCGATTGGACAGATAGTCTAGCTAGCTGTCTGGATTTACCTTGCAGAGATCTGAGGACCAGGTAACCATAGTCCTCAGATTGGACAGATAGTTTAGCTAGCTGTCTGGATTTACCCTGGAGAGATCTGAGGAGCAGGTAACCATAGTCCTCAGAAATCCTCCCAAGTTTAGAATTACAACACAATTAAAGCGAAGGTGACGGACATCCGGCTGACAAGAAGGACATCTGGCGGAATTTACGGCAGTAAGAGAGCAATCCCAGAAGTGGAACGTCATGGATATAGACTATAAAATATGAATCATGTGGCCACAGGTAGATACTGTAGGGTAAATGCTGTCACTGAGTGTTTTGCTGACACGCTGACATCTTTGCAGATATCGAATCGTTTTCATATTGGAAGCTGCAAATTCAACTCCATCGCCAGACAAATCGTTGACGTTGGACGGTTGTGCTAAAAAATTAAATGACGACGCACGACATCCACTTCCAACATTTTTTAAAGAATGTTTATAGCAAGAAAGCCGTGATTCAGTGGTATGGTATTGCATAAAAAGAAAAGAAAAGAAACAATTGGTCTTGTCAAACTATTCTCCACCTAAAACACAGTCGATAAAGAAACATGTTTTTAACATTAAGACACCAGATTCAAACCGGTTGAAAAACATAACGATCTTATCAAGTTGGTTTTTGGCCAAGTGGTCTGCTATAAGCAGTGGAAATCAGGCCCATCAGGGCCATAATCTGTCTGGTAAACTCCACATAATCACATGTTTTCACACTGAATAATTATCACTAAAAGCAAAGTAAGAAGAGCGTCATCCCGAACTGGGGAAGCAAAAGTCGTAAATAGAGAAAAGAAAAATGACTCATCCATTAGCAGGGACCGGTGCTGACGGGGTGGGGGGTGCGGCTGAAGGTCTTTGCATTCAAAACAGAGAGAGATTTGGGATTGGGATGAAATGGAACTGAAATCAGAGATCATGTTACTCGATGCCAAAGAAAGTCTGTGTGATGTGCTTCTTCTTGCCACAAGTGCATGGACATAAGGCACAGGCACAGTTCCCCTCTTTCAACAGAGTGGCTCGCATTAGTTTGTTTGTCCCAGTGCAAGAAACAAGTAGGGTGACCACCACCGAAGTCTCCAGCAGCTAATTTTGGACATTCATGACACATGTCCTGTGTTCGTGTGATTAAAAAGGTAAGAGTTCTAACAGGATGTGGAGTTGTCTTTATAATTGTCTTCATTGTCAGAGTGGTAGGAGGGAGAAGCCGTTCTAGACAGGACAGGGGACAGGCAAAACAGAACACTGGCAGTCATTATGTGAAATTAAAACAACTTTCTATTCAGTTTAAAATCAAAATATTACAGCAAATTGGAATAAATAAAAACCATCCAACAGGCCAGTGGCAGAACTTGTGCCATGTTCACATCATATCAATATCTCTGTTGGACATGGGCAATCAGGTGCTCAACGATCAAACACCAAAACCCATTGGGGGAGATAGTTAAACATAGTCTGGCTCTCACCAGACCAAGCCAAGCTCAATAGATTTGAGACTGAGCGTTGGTCTGGGGGGTCTGCTCTGGATTTTCTCTGCACAAGAGGCGTGACCAATGGGCATAGTTCAAATGACTCTGTACGCAATTGGATGGTCCTTCAACCAATCAGAACAATGATCCGGGTGACGTAGCGGCGACAGCGGCATCAACGGGTTTGCTTTGCTTCGGTGGTTGCTATGTTGACTGTAAACAAGAAGCTGCTTGGTCGCTTCTCTCTCGTCATCGTGTTAAACCCGCCAGTAGCCAAGTTGTGATTGGTTCCCGCAAAATTGTGAACTGAAGCAGGAGAATTAAACGTGCAGGTTTCCAGACCGAGGTGCAGGGCCACATCAAATCGCTGGCAGAGTGGGCCGGGTCAACCCAGTCTAAGTTTAACACTTTCTAAACATAATTCTTCCAGTATTGAACTGCTGCTCGCAGTGGGAAGCTAATTTGAATGTTTTTTCCCAGTTGGGCGACTATGACGTAAACATGGCATGAGTCATAGTTTGTCATGATACACTTTGAACAGATTGTAACAACTGGGCTGAATATTTTGTGGGCTAATTTACTTATATACAACTTCACTGCAATATTAATTTAGAGATTTTATCTAACCCCTCCCCCCAAAAAAAAAACCAATTGTGGTTTATTTATTGTCCCATAGGCACACTAACAGCACTTTAAAGCACATACACTTCTGAATCTGGTATGCGTTTCTACTGAAATGGCAGTTTATAAAA
Source organism: Etheostoma nigrum (assembly GCA_029931835.1). Classification (NCBI taxonomy): domain Eukaryota; kingdom Metazoa; phylum Chordata; class Actinopteri; order Perciformes; family Percidae; genus Etheostoma; species Etheostoma nigrum. The sequence goes on from CM057249.1 coordinate 1,843,294, forward strand.
CTTCCACCTTACAAAAAAGTCCCGTAGATTGTACTGAGTGAACTGGATATGGCACCGCCCGTCAGCCTTGCTTCCAATTTTCTCCCAGAGGCCTGTGAAACGTTCTTGAGCCCGTTGGCAAGTGGGTTTTTAGAGCATTAATATAGAGCCCAACAGAATCTCCCAATAACCAGAGTTGGCTTCTCAGCGGGTGTGTCACTGAGTGGGGAGAAACTGTTAGAAAGGCGAAGATGTCGGTGGGTAACCATACGCTCCGGGTTAGCCAGCAAGGGAGAGCAGGAGATGGAGAGGAATGAGCCATTGCTAATGGCTAAGCAAAAGAAGCTAACAACACTATAAGTGCTTGAGTATGAATAGCGTAGTTTAAATGCAATCCAGGCAATTAGCCGCTAATTTAAACCATAAAACAGAGTTGTGTGACACTAGCCTAGTGTCTTAGACACAGAAGCACCGGACGTGAGACAATCGGCTTACTGTAAACGTCATAACAAGTGTCAATTAGCTTGCAATACACTGGGGGAAACACTGTTATTTAGGTAAAACTTTCCCAGAGCCTATAATAGCGTGAAATCATCCCAATGCAATGCATTTTGCAGGACTGTAAACAGAAACTTTTTTTTTGCTTTTTTCGTGTGCTGGCCATGCAAATGAATGGGCAACACATTCTCACTCCCATCCCGTAAAATACGCTTGGTCAGGTGCGTTTGTCATTTGTTAAAAGTCTCCTTTAGCGTCTTATCTAAATGCACTTGGTCGGGACTATTGGACTATTTGACGCTGTTATGTTAAGGAAAAGGTCGTGGGTGGGCTTACGTTTCCGTGACACACGGGAATAACGGGACGGTTGAAGAAGAAAGCGACTTTAGGAAAGGTGTCACGCGGGAGACAAACCCCGGGCTCCTGGGTGAGAGTCCTGTTTGTCCCATCCACCCTCCCTACATGGAATTTCCCCCTGACAGACAGACAGACTCGAACGCTAACACTTTACAGAAAAAGTGTGAATGTGTAGTGTTGAAAATAGACACAAAAGGCAGCACTAGATTGGCTTAATTAGCGTGAAGAAGAGTCCAAGGAGACGAAAGGTAACGTCTCTAAAAATAGAGTCGTGAAGGGTAGACACACTGAGGGTGATCACGAAAGGCAGCACTAGCACTGACTAATTAGTGTGAAGGTAGTCTCAAGTTTATAGAATGAATTTTGTTGCTTAATGTTTTTATTTTTAACTGTTTATACTTGTGTTTTATCTGATTTTGTGTAACGCACTATGAATTGCCCTGTTGCTGAAATTTACTCTACTCTGTAAAGCGACTTACTCTGTAAAGTGACTTTGAGCGCTATACAAATTCAATTTATTATTATTATTATTAAATGTGCTCTACAGATAAAGCTGCCTTGCCTTACATCCTACTCGCTAAACCCGGTGTAGCTGCTGCTCTCCCCGGTACGTTCCACACACACGCCAAAGGACGCCTTTTTCGTCCCTTTAGACGCTGACAGCCACTGTCCATATGTCCGTATTTTACGAGTTCAGAGTGAGAACGTGTTGGAATGGGTGCCATTTTGGATTCCGGTATCCAATTCTTATATTCTTATAGAATACATCCATGCCACAAGCTCATGTTCATTACACCATCTCCTGACCCCAATTGATAATTATGTCTTTAATTACATAATAAGTGCTTATAGCATGCCTATGGGGCGCTAAAATGCCTTGTGAAAAACAGGGAAAGCATAAAACCTTTCAGCTATAATCTCAGCTGTGGTATAGGAGAAAATGAGTAAAAAGAGAAGAAGAGGGGATGGGGGGAGGGCTCTTTTGCCGTAGGTGATCACCCCAGTGATTCTGGTACTGAAATGCTCTTGAGGGACAAAGGGACTAGATCAGTGTCTCTTCTAGTAAATCCCTGGAGATTTTCCTCTCAATTTATACTAGGAGCAGTGTGTGTGTGTGTGTGTGTGTGTGTGTGAATGTATATGTCTGTAAGCTAGTGTGTGCATCTGTATGTGTGTACGCTATTGATACGTAGCAGTGTCATATATGACTGTTAGTGCCAGACCAATAAGTTTCAAATACTGTCCTTTTGTTAAATATGAGCCAGTCAGTTTCCTACTGTATATTCCCAATATTATGGAGATTCCTTTCTGACCTCGTTGTATTGAAAACTTGTTAAAACCTGTGATGAAACACATTTATTATTTCTTTCTTTTATTCATGTAATTAAGTTCAAAAGCCTAACAACTGCTGCACTGTATGTATAAAGAGCTTAGAGAGATGTGTATGACAATCAGAGGAGAGTTTCAGTGTCCCGGGGATGCTCTAAATGCTGATTTCAAAGACTTTTCCACTCTCAAATGTATAAAATCAAGGGAGAAAATATCTTTTAGCATTGAAATATTGGCACAGAAGATCCACTGTCAGCAGCTACAATTCAAAATTTTCAGTATTGGCCTGTTAAAACATATCCGTTGAGACTAAATATCAGTCTGAGTGTTTGAGATTGCAAAGTGTACACACCAGTGTGTCTGTATAGTTACATTATCTAAGATTGTTTGTATTTCGATCAGCTCTGGCAGTCTTTGTATGCAGTGTCTGTGTTTGCTGTTTATCAGTCCTGGAGGCAGGCAATATGGGTACATCTGTTTGTGTTTTGCCCGTCTTTCTTTCCGGATACCTGTGTGTTTATTCATATTTGCATGTATCAGTCCTAGAGGCAGACACTGTTGTTGATCTGGCAGGTGGATCCGGTGCCGGCCTGGGACAGGAAAAGCCTCCCGTTGGGGCAAACGCAAACCTCGTAGACAGTCTGCCTGTTCCCAGAGGACGTGGAGCTGGTGGAGGCCTTCCCCTCGGGCAGCCGCATCAGGCGAATCCTCCGAGCATCCAGAGAGATCTGAGGAGAGGGAGAGAAGTTGAGGTTGGAATTCCAGTTTATCCATCCATCTATCCATCCATCCGTCCGTCTGTCCATCCATCCATCCATTTCTATATCCATCCATTTTCATCCATCCATCTATATTCATCTATCCATAACGTCTTTATCCCTTCGTCCGTCTGTTCATCTATCTATCCATCTATCCATCTTTCTATCTATTGATATCCATCCATCTCTATATGTCTCTATCCATCTATCGATATCCGTCTGTCCGTTTCTATCCATCCATCCGTCTATCGTCCATCTATCATCCATCCATCCATCCATATTCATCTATCCATGTCTTTATCCATCCATCCAACAGTCCGCCCATCTATCTATCCACCCATCCATCTTTCTATCTCTATATCTATCGATATCCATCCATCCCTCTATCTATATCTGTCCGTCCATTTCCGTCCATCCATCCGTCTATCCATGCATTTATCTATGTCCGTCCATCCGTTTCCATCCATCCATCTTTATTCAACTGTCCGTCCATTACCATCCATCCATCCGTCCATCCATTACCATCCCTCCATTACCATCCATCCATCCATCCGGTTTTTTTATTGGTGTTTAGCATGTTTTTCTAAAAATTTGCAAATGGTAAATAAAACAAAAGGACTTGTTAAAAGGGGTTTTCTTCTTTTAGCTAGCGGTTTTGCCCTCTCATGGCAGTGAGCGTGAGGATTTCGGATTGAGCGCCGAGCAGATTAAAATTGTTAATCTTTTCTTCTGATTCGGTTTTGCTCTGGCACCGCTAACTCCATAAGTTTGAAGCATGCTCGAGCCCGTGTCAGTGTTACTGCAGCACAGTACAGACAGATCAACGGCGCCAGCCCTCCCTCTCCAAGCTGCTAGCGCCTGTCATCCGGCGGATCATAGTACCTATAATATATCTAACAATCAGTTAGTTAGCACACACGTAGTCCTTTAATTATGGCTCAACTGACATGAGCAAATTATTCGGTTTTCCACATGATTACTTAAGTAACTTCGGCTTAGATGTCAGCGTCAAACCTTGTTACACCCATTTAGCCCATTGTTAACAGTTAGCTCTTAGTCCATATCCACAACCTTCCACTTTTGGGATTTCCTTGTTGCCGATGGAAATTCCACTGTATGTACTTTTTTTTTCCCGACCGGATGTCTGTTACCATCCTCTTTGTTTGTGTAGGCGAGTACTGCTAGCTAGACTATCTGTCCAATCAGAGGACTATGGTTACTCGGTCCTCAGATCTCTGCAGGGTAAATCCAGACAGCTAGCTAGACTATCTGTCCAATCTGAGGACTATGGTTACCTGGTCCTCAGATCTCTGCAGGGTAAATCCAGACAGCTAGCTAGACTATCTGTCCAATCTGAGGACTATGGTTACCTGGTCCTCAGATCTCTGCAGGGTAAATCCAGACAGCTAGCTAGACTATCTGTCCAATCTGAGGACTATGGTTACCTGGTCCTCAGAGCTCTGCAGGGTAAATCCAGACAGCTAGACTATCTGTCCAATCTGAGGACTATGGTTACTCGGTCCTCAGATCTCTGCAGGGTAAATCCAGACAGCTAGCTAGACTATCTGTCCAATCAGAGGACTATAGTTACTCGGTCCTCAGATCTCTGCAGGGTAAATCCAGACAGCTAGCTAGACTATCTGTCCAATCTGAGGACTATGGTTACCTGGTCCTCAGATCTCTGCAGGGTAAATCCAGACAGCTAGCTAGACTATCTGTCCAATCTGAGGACTATGGTTACCTGGTCCTCAGGTCTCTGCAGGGTAAATCCAGACAGCTAGCTAGACTATCTGTCCAATCTGAGGACTATGGTTACCTGGTCCTCAGATCTCTGCAGGGTAAATCCAGACAGCTAGCTAGACTATCTGTCCAATCTGAGGACTATGGTTACCTGGTCCTCAGATCTCTGCAGGGTAAATCCAGACAGCTAGCTAGACTATCTGTCCAATTGGAGTTTTCTGTTGGACGACTAAAACTACACATGTTCTTCCAAAACAAGTTCCTTCTCGAGGCTATTTTGCAGCGGCGCCGTCATCGTGTCCAGGGCTTAGCGCCGCCCAAGATGATTGTGATTGGCTTAAAGAAACGCCAATAAACCAGAGCTTGTTTCCTACCATCCTGTAATGCTGCATGGACTAGCCAGACTCTCCTCCACAGCGCTGTGGAAGACGGTCTGGCAAAGCGAGACTAGTTGGCTCTGTATGAACGCAGTCCTGCAGTCAAAAACACTTCTCTCTTCTCCAAGTCAACTTGCAGCAACTTTAAAATCTCTTCCCTTTTCCACAGTCCCACATTTTCAGTTATAATGGGTTCCAGAAAGTCTGATATTATAGGTTGAAGTTAAGATGTCTCCGTTGCATTAATGTGACTTTATACACGTTATCCACTTTAACGCTGTTTAAAGGACAAGTCTAAGTCAAGTAGTTTTTGTTGGCTGGTGGTGAATTAAGGTGTTTGGACCGAGGCCAGCTAAACAGGACTGTTCTGTTGATGGTCGTCTGGCAAAAAACCAGCTGCAGCTTACCTCATCTTTAATCTCCCTAAAATGCCCCACGTCAGTCCTCCATAAACGTCTTCCTGTCCGGCCTCTACCTATTTATTTCACAACCGCAAATCATGTACAGCAGACAGTGTTGGAAGAAGTATTCCGATCCTTTACGTAAGTAAAAGTACTAACACCATGCTGTGAAAATACTCTGTTACAAGTTAAAGTCCTGCATTGAAAAGGTTACTTAAGTAAAAGTATGTAAGTATAATCAGGAAAATGTTCTTAAAGTATTAAAAGTAAAAGTAGTCAATGCAGAAAATCCTCACATTAGAAACTGGAAGCGATCCAAACAGTTGTGTGTTTTTGGTCTACACTTTTCAACTGGTTGTTATATTGTTGGCTAGTTTCATTTATAATAAAAACATCAGATTTTATGAACTATATGTGTTTTGTTTGCAAACCTGTGTCATGTGTAAAATAACTAGTAACTAAAGTTGTCAGGTTGATATAGTGGAGTAAAAAGTAGAATATTTCTCTCTAAAATGTAGCGGAGTAGAAGTAGAAAGTGAAGTAGAGTAGAAGTAGAAAGTGACATGAAAAGAAAAGACTCAAGTAAAGTACAAGTACCTCAACATTTGGACTCAACCAGATGTGCAATAATACAACCCATGCAATACAGTTTCCATGCTTTCAAAATGCTTGTTCATATATTCATTGACTGGGCTGACTTAACGAGTGTATGTTACTGTACGTTCACACCGCCAGCGACTTGAGTGTCTAAAGATACCGGAAGTCATTCATTTTCAATGGAAGCTTCTCTCAGCTGCAAGGAGCGGCAAATCTGTCGGCGTCGCGTTTTGGGCGTTTTGAGCGTGTTAAGCGTCAATCTGAAAGTTGAAATTTTTCAACTTTATGGTAATGAGCTATGACGCGGTTCAGCGGCAAGCAGCGGCTAACGCCAGCCGGCAATCGGAATATAGAAGTCCTTCACGCTGACTGATTCTGACGATGTAATCTTTTCGTTCCTACCAAAACATTTGTTCCGAGGAAAAATGGAGGAGAAGCTCATCATCGCCGTTGCTGGGTTTCCTATCATTTATGATATGTCGTTGTTTGCGTATCGGGACCAGTTAAAAAAAAACGAGGCGTGGGAAAAAGTAGCCGAGATAGTCGGTGTGTCCGGTGAGTTGATGATTCCTCATCTTTTTAACGAGGGAAATGCTGCACCAGACTGTGATACTCTCCGAATTGATAACGGTCCTGGAGGGTGTCGTGAACCCAAAATCTCCGAGTAAGACGTCTTCTCCGCAAATACAATACAGCAGCAGCACCAAACACAACTACTTCGCGATGATCCATAATTATCCAGTGATACACATAAAAGGACAAGCGCGAAATATTTACGAAAGCGAGAAGGCAATTCAGTTGCTCACAACACCGATTTGACCAATTGCGCTATACGAACGCCGCCACGTCAGAGCGGCCGAAGCGTCTGAAAGCTTCCGAAAGCGTCCCCGTACTTTTCGACAAGCGTCCTTGGCGGGGCGGCCAGAGCTTTTTTGCAGCTCAAGTCGCTGGCGGTGTGAACGTACGGTTAGCGTGTACTTTTCCATTCAGGTACGGCACAGCAAATTTTGTTGTACACACATGAGAATGACAATAGAGTCTATTCCAAGTACAGTACTTGAGTAAATTTCCATTTCCATGTACATCAGTTACATTCCACCACTGATCGTAGACCTTCTCACATTCAGGATCCTCACTCTTAACTCCTTTATAGGCTAAAAACTCTTCTTTTTCCCTTTTGTCTTTACCTCAGCTCACCCCTGCAGAATCAGATGTCTCTTCTCATCTCTTCACTCTAATTGCTCTCAAAGCAAATCTCCTCACCTGCTCTTCATAGCTTAACTTTTTGTTTTTCTTCCGTGAACTTCTACCTCGCGGAATTGGACTTGCACAAATGGCTCTTTACACCTGGGCACTCCACATCGTCGGTTGCATAGAATGTTAAATGGGGTTTAGGGATTGAACTCTAGCAGCATCTACCCATATATATGTACATGATCAGACAGCCACTTACATCTAATGCCTACCATACACCAGAAGACTTTACAAAAGACTACGGTCTAACACCATCTCACATCTAAAGACAATCACATCACATCTAAAGTTAAAGACATAATCATAATAAATGTCATAATATGTAAAGAAAGGCAGGGTCACAACACTACAACTAGATTAGTTCAGAAAAATGTATCGGCTAGAAAGATCATTATTGTAAAGAAAGATCATTATTGTAACAGACTTTTTCACAATTGTTGTTTGGAAAAAAATGTATTGTGTTTTTTTTCTCCTCTCCTTACAAGCCAGCAGACAAAGACAGTCCTCAGAAACGCGTCCTTTCAGGAAACCTGTCCCAGGATACAGGCGAGATGTGGAAGAGTCTTGGAGTTCAGTGAGAGGTCAGAGGTAAAAGGTTATTCTGAGTCTGTCAGGACGGGCGTTACTTGCGTTATCCGCCGGTAAAACTCCCCTTGGATGACGTGCTTCAGAAAGGTTGAAAATCTGCAACTTTACCTCTATAGCGTTTAGCTTAGCGCGGCGCCATAACAACCATAAACAACACTGGCTCTGGCTGTTTGCTGCTTCCTGTTTGGTGCTGGAGGGAGCGCACCCATTGGTTGTTGTCCACATGATTTAACTTCACTACCAAGACTTAAAACTTATCAAACACGTTTGATTTTGCCGTAACATCAAGACTAGAAACAGTCTTTGTCTAAGTCTTATACTTAGTCTGAGTCAGTGTAAGCGCCCCAACTCTGGCAAAACTCTCAGGATTTCATTCCGATATTGGAAATTAGTCTGCGACAGTGGAATCAGGAAAGTCGTATTGTGTAACGCGGGCATAAATTGGTATATTAAAAAACATTTTAGGTGACAAAATGAACAGTTTCCATCTGAAAAACCGTTTCCTGCTAAAAAAAATGACAAACAAAAAACATACCAAAGTTTACTGTCAGATTCCCAAGTCATGCCTCTCGTCTCCCGGGGATAAAAATCGCTCACAGCTACTCAACCACTACTCATTTTACTCCCTTCAACCCCCACATTGATTGGAACAAACTGCCTGTCTGGCTGTGCACAGGCAGGAACCAGTGCTGCATGAATCCCATCTCTCTGTCCTCTCTTCCCCTCCTCCCTACGGGCCTCCCGGGGCTCGTACAGGGCCGGTGTCTCACCGGCCGAGGAGAGGAGAGGAGGAGCTCTCCCAGCAATAAAAGAGCTAAAGGAGCCATTACCAGGCGCCGCTGGGAGGCATCGCCATCAAATGACCTGGAACACTTTTAAAGCAGAGTCTCAGCTGACTTCCTCAGACAGCTGCTGTTGGACAAATCTTTTCACCTCGAGGGGCAGACAGTGTGAAACACAGGGGGAACCAGTGTGTACTGTAAGTGTGTGTGTGCGTGGCTGGATGATCTTCATGTGTGTGTAAAGCTGAGCGTGTGATTGAGCACTAAACAAGTACATGTCAACTGTATTGTCAATTCTCTCAAAATATAAATGAGGCCAGTGAAGGCAAGGCTCATTGCTGTTAGTTTTTACAGATTTTCACTGACAAATACTCCGATTTCTTTATTCTACACTTTGCCCCTGCATTGCTCCCAGTGCACTAGTCTATTTCCTTTCTATATTCTTTGTCTTGGAATTTTAAGAAATATCTGTATTACCAGTTGGATAAATGTATTGTCCATAGAACCTGATTCCTGTGTATTTTTGCTTTTTACATTTCCCAATTTTTGGTAGACTAAAGAAGTCCATTTTGTTACTTTTTTCGACGTTTCTTTTTGTTGTTTTATTTTGACATTTTTTTAAAATATTTTTGAAATCGAGTACATGTTGAAAAAATACCTTCATTTATGGAAATGAGCACATATTTCATTAGATAATGCCTGATTTGCATTATTACACATGAACGTTCAGAAAACGTTTAATTCTTTTAAAACGTTTAATATTGTCTTGTAATATAATGTAAATAATCAGTTGGTTGAAGTTTCATGGTCATATTTGTTAGTTAAAACATTTTCCCTCTTCACCTATAGTGTCTTGGCATCTCCATTTTCAGTGTTTTTCAATGCTTTCCATCACTTGGATCTCTTAGGACTTTTTATATGTTATAGAGGAGACGTTTACGACACTAAATCAATTAAAGAGTTTGTTGGAATTTGAGTGAGGTCCTGTTCCATGATGCCTGTACTACTTGTGCAATGGTACGTCACTGCTGTACACGGTGAGGAAAAAGCATGTTGTTACCCCTGCCAAGCCAGGTTATTAGACTGTTACCTTAGTTAGAGAACATGCATGTCCTTGAACTTCCACTTTCGGGATTGCCCTGAAATTCCATAAATCTTTAGGTGGATATCCATTACCTAACCACTTCCTTTGTGTTGGAATTTCTAAACTCCAGTGTATTTCTAAGGACTATGGTCCTGGTCCTCAGACCTCTGCAGGGTAAATCCAGACAGCTAGCTAGACTATCTGTCCAATCTGAGGACTATGGTTACCTGGTCCTCAGATCTCTGCAGGGTAAATCCAGACAGCTAGCTAGACTATCTGTCCAATCTGAGGACTATGGTTACCTGGTCCTCAGATCTCTGCAGGGTAAATCCAGACAGCTAGCTAGACTATCTGTCCAATCTGAGGATTATGGTTACCTGGTCCTCAGATCTCTGCAGGGTAAATCCAGACAGCTAGCTAGACTATCTGTCCAATCTGAGGACTATGGTTACCTGGTCCTCAGATCTCTGCAGGGTAAATCCAGACAGCTAGCTAGACTATCTGTCCAATCTGAGGACTATGGTTACCTGGTCCTCAGATCTCTGCAGGGTAAATCCAGACAGCTAGCTAGACTATCTGTCCAATCTGAGGACTATGGTTACCTGGTCCTCAGATCTCTGCAGGGTAAATCCAGACAGCTAGCTAGACTAGATCTGTCCAATCTGAGGACTATGGTTACCTGGTCCTCAGATCTCTGCAGGGTAAATCCAGACAGCTAGCTAGACTAGATCTGTCCAATCTGCGTTTTCTGTTGCACGACTAAAACTACTTTTAAAACGTACACATGTTCCACCAAAACAAGTTCCTTCCCGAGGCAACACAAGGGCTCAGTGCAGTGCTTAGCGCCGCCCATGACGATCGTGATTGGTGTAAAGAAATGCCAATTATCAGAGTATGTTTTTCTCCCATCCCAGAATACTGTATGGATTAGCCAGACCTTCCTCCACAGCACTGTGAAGGAGGGTCTGGCAATGCGAGACAATGGGACTATGAGGAATCTCTTTGTCTTTATGAGTCTGTGTGTGAGTCTATTTCTGTGTCTGCCTGTGTGATTTGTGGGTGTCTAATGACCAAAGCCACTCTGTAATTGCAGTGGCGGTGCCAAAAGGGTCCTGATGAGAGAGAGAGAGAGAGAGAGAGAGAGAGAGAGAGAGAGAGAGAGAGAGAGAGAGAGAGATAGTGTGTGTATGTGTGTGTGTGTGTGTGTGTGTGTGTGTTTGTGTGTTTGAGAGAAAGAACCAAGGTTTGACAAATGGACATGTGCAACACTAATGGAGTGTGAGAACTTGATTTTAATTATATGAATTGACCAATTGAGAGTTCAGCCGCCTCACTCTCGACCACACACCCGTGAAAAATGCAGGAAATTGTGGAGGGGGTGGAGGGGGCGGGGGGAGGAGTGGCTTCAGACTTCAGACAAGGTATTTTTTTTTTGTAATTGGACCCAACTGAATCCAAGGGCACCTTCCAGAAGCAGTCTCTCTCTCTCTCTCTCTCTCTTTCTCTCACTCACTATATATAGCCCTAATGTGTGAAAGTGGTTTTGTGGGAAACTTTTAAACACTTTATTCTCCCTAATCCTCCTTCGCTGATTCGAAAAGATCTGACATGACACGACTGGTGCAACCTAAGGTAGGGAAATCCTTTTATCAGCGACGCCGACCGCCATGAACGTGAGGACTGATATAATATATATCAATGGTGGGGGACGGGGGACCGAAGCATCATGGGGATGAGGATCAGGGAAAAAGGGAAAAAAGGAGCAAAGAAAGACAAAAAGGAGGAGAGATGAAGGAAGATTAGGCCTATTATTACATAATTGTCTTATTGTCAAATTTTTTTCACATAACCACGGGGGAACGGGAATTAATTGTTAACATCAGCTTGCGTCCTAAGGGGTACTGTTGATGACAAATCATCACATCTTCAACCAGGATGTCTGCGCCCATAACGGCAACTTGTTATGGTTTATAAGCAGAGTTTTGAGCCAAAAGCAATCTCTGTGCACACAAGTGTTTTTAGCCCCATTAAAAGAACTAATTTGCGTTTAAACTAACACGCCCAAACCAAAATATCTCATCAACGTTCTTGTATACTGGGCATTAATAGGAGGAATCATGCAAACTCCCCCTGTTACTGGTAGTTTGTAACTGGTAAGTACTGGTGGCCATGGTAATGTTAGAAGCTCTTTGACCCAATCAGACGGCAAAACACCGTTGGTTTTTGCAGTTGAGACCGCAACACAACCCTGCAGGTTCCAAACCAAAACGGCATCAGAAGTGTTGAGTGATGTCTCCGGTGTAGGGGCTCTGAAACGCCCGAGCGGTGTGATATTTGCTTTTTAAACCAAAACGTAGCAATGTAAATGTAGCCTAAGTGTGTGAAAGACCCAGAGAGAACTGAATTGATGACTAAAAGGAGAATAGGAGGGAAAAAAAAGGCAGACAAACAATCAACTTCTGTTCTCTGTAACATGTTGTTGTGTGCGAGGCAGAGTCTGGTGGACAGCCAGTACGTGGGAAAAGTGCCAGCAGCCAATGAGCTACACGCTGGTCCATGTTGGCCGAGGGAGCTAACAATTGTTGTTGGCTAAAAATGAGTTTTGGACGGGAGAAATATTGAATTGAGATGGAGCCCAAGAAAAAAAAAAAGTAAATTTCTCAGCTTGCCAGTTCACTAAGTGAGAGGTTCAGTCTTTGTGCAGAAAGCACTTTTGAAGTAAGAGGACTACATTTAAAGCTGTAGTGCGTAGTTTCTGTCTCCGCCATGAGGAATCCTAAGTAAAGACAACAACACTGTCGGTCCCCATGACGCAAGCCTTCCGTGATGGCCCACGCACCCCCACCCTTCCTCTACGCAGTTCCTAGTAACCAAAGAGGACACGGAGGATTAAAAAAAAAACATGATAGACTGTCATCTAAGAGAGAGAGGGAATAATATGCAGCAAAGGGCCGCAGGTCGGAGTCAAACCCGTGGCCGCTGCGTCAAGTAGTAAACAACGACGCCAGGCGAGCTAGCCAGGCGCCCACAAGAAAATCATTTTTAAAAGTTCATTTCCAGGACAAATTGAGTTGTTTTGCATCACTGTGACTCACTGCTTTGACATCAAACAAACAACTTAATGAAGGGTTTGATTCAAGCACCATGTGGGCTGTGTTTCACTTTTAAAAGCAGTGGTGTTAATTACACATTCTATAAAAATATGATTACATCCTTGAAAATGTTACTGTTCTGTATATTAATGGCACGGCAAACGTTTTTAGATGTCAAAGTAGTCAAAGTAAAACTGTTATTAAAAACACTAATAATGGCTCTGTTCTATTCAAGTGAAGCAGCTAAAGTGAACTCTACTAAGTATTTTTTTATTTTACTACTCTGAGGTTGTCAAAGCAAAGCACATTCTGGATCTCAAATCACTTCACATCCTATACTGCTCACTACTGTTACCTTATTTGAATTACTGTGTAGAGGTTTGGGGAAACACTTATCAACACTCACTACAGCCACTAGTCATAATGCAAAAAAGAGCAATAAGAATCATTCACAACGCCGGATTTCGGGATCATACAAATTCATTATTTCTAAAGTCTAAATTGCTAAAATACCATGACTTAATTGAATATCAAATTGCAGTATTCATGTTCAAAGTAAGAAATAGCCTATTGCCTGGGAATATACAAAAGATGTTCTCTGAAAGGGAGGGAGGGTACGATTTAAGGGGAAGGGGAAATTTTCAGACTATTAGATGTAAAACATCAAGGAAAAGATTATGTTTATCAATTTGCGGAGTTAAATTGTGGAACAAACTAAATGAGAACCTAAAGCAATGCCCAAACATATTCCTTTTCAAAAAAATCTACAAAGAAATGATTTGCAGAAGGTAAAGAGAAAAACTGTAGAAAGTTTTGTTTGTGTTTTTTTTGTTTTTATATATATATATATATATTACACAGTATATATATATATGTATGAGGGTATATGTGTATATATATGTGTGTATGTATATGTGTAGGCATGTGTATATATATATGATATATATAGCAACATAATTATAAATATTGTAAATTGAAGGAATGCAAGAATTACAGGGGTAGGAGTACATAAGTTTTACTTCTTCCTACTCCTTTTGTGATAGAGGAATGTTAACACAGGAAAGAAGGGTACCTTGGTTGTTTTTCTCTCCAATGTTTTTTAAACAATGTTTTATTGTTTCTTTTTGTTATTATTATTATTTTTTTTGGTTTTATTTGTATATACTTTTCTCTTGCATGTTCGAAATAAAGATATCAATTCAATTCAATATATTGACCCTGAAAAGATGCATTTTACTTATTTTAGTGACTCTGAAGTATCAGAGTTGGAAAGTAATGAATTACAATTACCAACGTTGGTGTAATTGAGTAGTTTTTTTTTGTGTGTCTTTACATGTATCCCTATTCTAGTACAGCCCAGGAGTACAAATGTGATGCTGAAAAAGAGTGTAATAGGGGCTCGTTAGACCGAGAAAAGAGATGATTTGCGCATTTGGTTGACACACCTCTCCATCTTTGGACTCCAGTCGCAGTTCGTTCCTGCAGATGGCCTGGATGTCTCCGGCCTCAGCCAGGATCTGGATGCCTTTAGGAGCCTCCATCAGCAGGGAGCGAGTGGGAGACTCCAGCCTGGAAACACACAGAAGGCAGAGCTGGATCACGGATCGCTGTTCCTACTAAGACTCTGGCTGAGTAGGAACACTAATTCTTACAAAACAAAAGCTAGAAAGCCAAATAAGACAGAAGTTGCATTCGTGAACACACACACACACACACACACACACACACACACACACACACACACACACACACACAAGTGTGTCTCACTATCTTTGTGGGGACCAGTCATTGACATAATGCATTCCCTAGCCCCTTACCCTAACCTTAACCATCAAACCTAAATGCCTAACCTTAACCCTTACCCTAACCCTTACCCTAACCTAATTCTAACCCTGATCCTAAAACCAAGTCTTATTCCTCAAACAGCCCTTTAAAGTTGTGGGGACCAGCATTTTGTCCCCACAAAGCTGTCAGGACCCCATAAGTATACTGTATTCCCAGTTTTTGGTCCCCACAAATGTAGTAAAACCTGGTTCGTTTCATGGTTTGTTTTCTTTCTTAAGGTCCTCAGAAGAGAATTTGATCTGGTTCCATTTTGTTAAATTTGTGTCAAACAGCCTTAATTGGAATCTAACAAGGTCTTGTAAACTAAAGTCATTCTGAATAGTAATTCTGAAGCAGCCTGTTTATTAGTATTGCATTTAGCAATCTGTCATCCTGACACACCGATTTATTAACTTTCACCAACAACAAAACCTCCAGTTAATGAGGACCACCTCCACTGTTGTTTTTCCCTGTTTAAATGTTTTAGGTAGATACTATTTATAGGTAGACACATTATTAGGGCTGCTTGGTTATGGGGAAAAAGTCATAATCCAATTATTTAACACAATTGACTTTTGGAAAGATGTTTTAATTGTTGAATAAAAATTAAAAAAACAACAACGGTTCAACAGTTAAACAAGTCAACATTGAAAACACCTTGAACTGTGTCATTTCCTTTGATACTTTTCTCCCATCCAGAACCCAAGAGTTTACTTGCAAAATGTACGTAATGTGCAAAATAGGTTTTCTCTCTATTACTCTTGTGTGTTTGTGATCGTTAGGAGCCCAAATCGTAATCGCGATTAAAGTTTGATTACATATTTGCACAGCCCTAATACATGTATTTACTTCTGTAGTTAGTTATTTCACCTTTACTGCAATTTAGTGTTCATAATTAGTTTTTTATGGACGGTGGAGGGAAACCCCCCTCCCCCCCCCCAGACTAACCCGAAACTCACTCCCAATTTGTCAAATACAGACGCAAAAATCACACTTTAGCTTCTGTAAGGACAGAGCAGCAGCTCGACCCCGGCGCTGTAAGTAGACGGTAGCGAGTAGTATGAAAGCCTGAAAATCCTTGTATTTTGGTTTTGGTTTATTTATGGGTATAGCAAGATAATAGCATCCAGCGATGAAGGCTTTTTTCCAACATGGTCCCTGATGGAAGAGAACAAGACATACAACACATGCAAACACATACAGCCCTTCAGCGTCAGGAGGAAGGTTGGGGTGGTGGAGGACTTTTAATCAGGAGACCGGGGTTTCTGTCCAGTTCTTCTCCCGCTAGTCACTGAACCCAACCCACCAACCCACTGTAACCCAACCCACCAACCCACTGTAACTCAACCCACCAACCCACTGTAACCCAACCCACCAACCCACTGTAACTCAACCCACCAACCCACTGTAACCCAACCCACCAACCCACTGTAACCCAACCCACCAACCCACTGTAACCCAACCCACCAACCCACTGTAACCCAACCCACCAACCCACTGTAACCCAACCCACCAACCCACTGTAACTCAACCCACCAACCCACTGTAACCCAACCCACCAACCCACTGTAACCCAACCCACCAACCCACTGTAACCCAACCCACCAACCCACTGTAACCCAACCCACCAACCCAC
The DNA here is from genome assembly GCA_029931835.1 of Etheostoma nigrum. Lineage (NCBI taxonomy): Eukaryota > Metazoa > Chordata > Actinopteri > Perciformes > Percidae > Etheostoma > Etheostoma nigrum. Next base: position 1,859,590 of record CM057249.1, read on the forward strand.
TGAACCCAACCCACCAACCCACTGTAACTCAACCCACCATCCGTTCCTGACCCTAACTGTCCCATTCTCGTGCCACAAGTCAGTTAAACATACACTACCGATCAAAAGTTTGGGGTCACATAGAAATTCCCATTGCACTCCATTGTAGACAGAATGCCAGCTGAGATCAGTTGCATTGTTTTTTTAACCAGGGCAGTAATCAGATTACATTATGTGCTTACATAATAGTAAAACGGTTCTCCAATGTTTTTCTAGTGTTTTATTTTTAAATGATAGATTAGTACACAGAATGAGCCTTTGGAACATTGGATGAATGGTTGCTGATAATGGGCAATGTAGATATTGCATTAAAGATCAGCCCCCCCACCCAAATTAGCAGGTATTCTGTCTATAATGGAGTGGTATGGAAATGTAGAAGTGACCCCAAACTTTTGACCGGTAGTGGACGTCCCGACCAAGCGCGTATAAATACGACGCCAAAGGGCTAGATGTGAGTCCCAAGAGCGTCAAATAGTGACGCTCTTAATAGTGACGCGTCCACTGACCTACCGCCACCCCTAATTCTTATGAATGAGTTTTTTAAACAGTACAGGAGGGACGACACGGCAGCTGATGAACATCTTCTGATTAGGCGAGCGAGCAGCTTTCCAAATTAAATCTTAAATCTCCTCTGCATTACCCTTAGCTTCCTGCCCACAGGGTTAAGCCTCAACACGCATTAATTACACTGCGTGTAAGATGGTGGTGAATTAAATGTATGGAAGATAAGGATTAATTAAATGCTTGATTTTCAGTTGCGTTCAGTTTTTATGTGGCAATTTAAAACAAGTGCTCATTTAAATTGGATTAAGCATTTTTGCCTTATCCACTTCAGCACCGCAGACCAATCACTCCCTCAGTCTGTTTCTCTTTGTTTTGGGGGTTTTGTGTGCATCAACAGCGCTGACACAATCTATTAGTATTCTCGCTAACCGACGCCGTCGACGACTAGAGAAAACCGTTGCATCTGCTGGACATTAAGTGAACACGAATGAGACTTTAATCCTACGCTTTGCAAAACAGAAGAGTCAAAATTGATCTCACGGAAGCTGTGGTGAGAATACAGAAAGCCGTCGGACCTGAGAAAGGCTCAAGGAGGGAGAACTTTCCCTTTCTGGTTTTGGGTGACAGTTGGTCTGACCCTCGGCAAAATTAAAAATAATATTTTGTGCTTTTCCGATGTTTTTGTCCTTTTTCTGATTTATTTGTCACTTTTTCCAGCTCTTGGTGCTTTTTTTTTTTTAAACCTGAGCTGGTTTAATAACAGATTTTATTCTTATTCTTGGAATTCATGGTCAACAAACCTCATTCATATCAAATTATACACAAGTTTATAGTTGAAAAGGCAGAAATGATGAATTGTTTTGATTGATAGTTAAGATCAGAGGATGTTGAGTGGATCTCAGATGGGTAGATGTCAAAGTTTAGTCCCGATACTGTTTGGAAACCATTAAAAAGAAAGAATTCAGATGCTATAAGATTATATAAAACACCCAAAAAGTCGATGAAAGTAATCATTATTGTCATCTGAAGAACGTTGTATGGAATCATCCATGTTATTTTTGGGCAATTTTGTTGAAAGAAATCCATATTTCTCATATAAAACACTTAGAAAAGTCCTTTGTTTTCCCTCGGGAAGAGTCATCTGAGAACAATTAATATTTTAAAGATCTTAATATTTTCGGTTGGTAAACGTGGTTCATCGAACTTCCTGAACATAAAACATTTGTTATCGTCCAGATGTTCTGTCTCTTCCCTTCATGTCTCTTCCCTTCTTCACGTGCAGAGACTAATCTTCTCTCCCTGCTGACGATCCCTTCTCCTATCAGCTGTTGTTGTTGTGACACTCAGATACAGGCGCTGTTAAATGACAGTATGAAAACCATTGTTAGGCGGTACATTGGGATGGTGGACGCATCATTCAAAACAGGACCGGTGTTTGTGTCCCATTCTTGTCCTGGGTCACTTAAACATACAGTACATGTTATAACCCCACCCATGAGCTTTTTTCTAAATCTAAGTGGTTTTACCCTACACAGCGAAACATTACGTTAAGAGGTCCCCAACCCAGAGCGTCAAAAACTGACGCCAAGGGGTCCAGACCCAGTGTTAAAGTGCTCATATTGTGCTTTTTGGCTTTTTCCCATTGCTTTATTGTGTGTAATATATTCTGTATATAGTCTTAATGTCCGTGACGAACGCTCATCACATTGTAACACTCGTTATAATGATCGCCTTGCTGCTGGCGTGGCACGCCCTCAAACCAAGCTAGCTAGAGCAGAGGCCCGAAGAGCCCAGATAGTTGCATCGCCATGTCCAGCAGACAGTGCAGAGCTCCAGTCTAGGTTCTACGACTGAGCCGAAGTGGCTGAAGAGGGTTTTTTGTTTTTTTTTCACATTGGCCTGGCCCCATGTACCACCTCATCAACAATGGTGGCAGTCCGAAAAAAAGAAATATATATATAGTGTGTTTTTGTGTGTTTTTATTGTGATTATGGATCCCCCTGGGTCTGAAATAAAGTTTATACAAAATATGACCTAATTCAGTGGCTTAGGGTCGGGGTAGGAGGTTGGTTTGGGGGTCTTCAAACAAAACCGGACTTTCACCCAGGAGACCGAGGTTCGTTTCACATTCTTGTCCCGTGTCACTTAAACATACATGTTTTAACGCCACCCATCCATCTTTTCCTAACCCTAAGTGGTTGAAAAATGACACCAAGGGCTCCCGATCTAAACCGTCAAAAAGGGTATTTGATGAGTTGTGTGGGAGGAACAATTTGAACGCCATGAAAGCCTTATTTTACTTGCGAACGACTGATCCGTTATGAATTATAACCAAGTTCAATTGCTCTAGTCTGAGGTCCCTGGCTCTTCACCCGTACAAAGAAATGCTGTGCGAGGAGAAGAAAGAAGTTTCTACAACATTGAGAAGATCTCAGAGGTGTTCAGTGTCTGTGGTTGTTAAGGCCTCTCTCATCCTCCCTCGTCCTCCCAAGTTGCTCCTCAAAGACTCAGGCAAGGACGTATTTTTGTCCCAGGGTTATGGTCGTTTTCATTTTTAATCTTAATTTTTCCATTTCCTTCACGCTCATTTCTGTGTCATTCTACTATAAACAGTTCTTCATATTTCATAAAAATAGAGATGTAACCAAGTAACTGTCACTGAAAGCTATAAATGTACAAAAATAAATGTTGAAGTCAAGAAAGTATGTGCTAAAGTAACCTAACCGATTACTGACAAGCCCATGTCATATATTTACTCACCTCTACATTCTGTCCACCTGTTTTAATACTACTTATTCTCCTATCTCTATATGTCTTAGCTCGGTTCTTATCTTCATTTCCTTGTTGTCACCTGTTTCTTTTATGGTTGCCACGACCTCATCTCCCCACAAGGATCAATAAAGTTTCATGTTATTCTCTTTCTTGTTTTCCCTTGCACTTTTTTACATCCTCGCTCCCTCTTTTCTTGGCAGCTTTTCATATCTGCAAGAGGGATCAAAGGTTAATAACTTTTCACGCTTCCTCCTCATATCGCCCGCCTACAGATAACAACGGAAATGATTGAGTTTTTTTTTTTTTTTACATGACTGGGGATTGTCTACTTGCACAGTCTGTAACCTCTGGGCAGCTTTCATACTCTCCGTCTGCTCTACGCGTAACTCCTTTGTCCTTCGACTCCTTCTTCAAATGATCTGCAACTGTTTCTCGTTCAGAAAGCTTTAGCATTATAAATATTTAAGCTATGGGGAGTGGGAATGGGCGGCTGTCGCGCCATGCAGAAAATTCATAGGTTAAATGGCCATCTTGGCCAGTACGAGTGCTTCTGATTGCTTCGAAGGGCTTTGAGAAGAGGCAGGAACCCACCAATGACTGAAATTAGTGTAAGCAGAAGGTGTAAGGCGATGGTAGAAGAGAGGGAAAAGAAAGGTGGGACTGTGACATTACAGAGGACAACAAGATGACAAGAAAAGGTGCATGGATATGGTTTGCTACCCATGTTTTCTGCTTTTCCTCTTCTGCTAACAGAACTGTGTCCACACCGGGACATTTCTTTGGCTCAGAATAGCTGTCTAAATGTGAATATAAATGATCTTGTAATGACTTCCTGGAGCTGAAACAGAGACCTAAACACACAAGGTGAAAACTGAGAATCTGCAGCATTGTGAAGTACAACAAAAATATGATGTTTTTTGAAAATAAAACCATGTAAACCTATTCTGGTACAACCTCAAAATATAATTATGAACCTGAAAATGAGCAGAATATGGGCGCAACAATTTGCCCATGAAGTGAACATCACTGCTGTCAACACTTCCAGGACCGTACTTCTCTTCTTCACAATGAAATGGTGTGCTTAACAACTCCAAACTACGCAGTAAAAGCTCCTTAATTTCCACTTTGAATGCAAGGCAGCGTTATTTGTATAGCACATGTCAGCAACAGGGCCATTCAAAGTGCTTTACATAAAATATGAAAAGAGCAGTTAAAAGCAATTAAAATAATTAAAAACGGTTAAAATACGAGAATAAAAGTTACAGTGCAGTATATGAAATTAACAATTATTTAAAGAAAAGCAACATCAAAAACAAAAGGTCTTTAGCCTTGATTTAAAAGTTGCTGCGGACCTTTTTGAGGAGCATAAAAAATGAACACTGATTCCCCCTGTTTAGTTCTGACTCTGGGGACAGAAAGCAGACCTGTCCCAGATGATAGAGAGGTCTGGGGGGGTCATAGTGTAGTAGCAGACCTGTCCCAGATGATAGAGAGGTCTGGGGGGGTCATAGTGTGGTAGAAAATTAGAAATGTATTTGGCCCTAAACCGTTTTAGTGATTTATAAACCAGCAAAAGTACTTTGAAATCAATTCTTTGAGACACAGGAAGCCAGTGTAAAGACTTCAGAACTGGAGTGATGTGATCCAGTCTCTTGGTCTTAGTGAGGACTGGAGTGATGTGATCCAGTCTCTTGGTCTTAGTGAGGACTGGAGTGATGTGATCCAGTCTCTTGGTCTTAGTGAGGACTGGAGTGATGTGATCCAGTTTCTTGGTCTTAGTGAGGACTGGAGTGATGTGATCCAGTCTCTTGGTCTTAGTGAGGACTGGAGTGATGTGACCCAGCCTCTTGGTCTTAGTGAGGACTGGAGTGATGTGATCCACTCTCTTGGTCTTAGTGAGGACTGGAGTGATGTGATCCACTCTCTTGGTCTTAGTGAGGACTGGAGTGATGTGATCCAGTCTCTTGGTCTTAGTGAGGACTGGAGTGATGTGATCCAGTCTCTTGGTCTTAGTGAGGACTGGAGTGATGCGATCCAGTCTCTTGGTCTTAGTGAGAACTGGAGTGATCTGATCCACTCTCTTGGTCTTAATGAGAACTGGATTGATGCGATCCAGTCTCTTGGTCTTAGTGAGGACTGGAGTGATGTGATCCAGTCTCTTGGTCTTAGTGAGGACTGGAGTGATGTGATCCAGTCTCTTGGTCTTAGTGAGGACTGGAGTGATGCGATCCAGTCTCTTGGTCTTAGTGAGGACTGGAGTGATGTGATCCAGTCTCTTGGTCTTAGTGAGGACTGGAATGATGGGATCCAGTCTCTTGGTCTTAGTGAGGACTGGAGTGATGTAATCCAGTCTCTTGGTCTTAGTGAGGACTGGAGTGATGTGATCCAGTGTCTTGGTCTTAGTGAGAACTGGAGTGATCTGATCCACTCTCTTGGTCTTAGTGAGGACTGGAGTGATCTGATCCACTCTCTTGGTCTTAGTGAGGACTGGAGTGATGTGATCCAGTCTCTTGGTCTTAGTGAGGACTGGAGTGATGTGATCCAGTCTCTTGGTCTTAGTGAGAACTGGAGTGATCTGATCCACTCTCTTGGTCTTAGTGAGGACTGGAGTGATCTGATCCACTCTCTTGGTCTTAGTGAAGACTGGAGTGATGTGATCCAGTCTCTTGGTCTTAGTGAGGACTGGAGTGATCTGATCCACTCTCTTGGTCTTAGTGAGGACTGGAGTGATCTGATCCACTCTCTTGGTCTTAGTGAGGACTGGAGTGATGTGATCCAGTCTCTTGGTCTTAGTGAGGACTGGAGTGATGTGATCCAGTCTCTTGGTCTTAGTGAAGACTGGAGTGATGTGATCCAGTCTCTTGGTCTTAGTGAGGACTGGAGTGATGTGATCCAGTCTCTTGGTCTTAGTGAGGACTGGAGTGATGTGATCCAGTCTCTTGGTCTTAGTGAGGACTGGAGTGATGTGATCCAGTCTCTTGGTCTTAGTGAAGACTGGAGTGATGTGATCCAGTCTCTTGGTCTTAGTGAGGACTGGAGTGATGTGATCCAGTCTCTTGGTCTTAGTGAGGACTGGAGTGATGTAATCCAGTCTCTTGGTCTTAGTGAGGACTGGAGTGATGTGATCCAGTCTCTTGGTCTTAGTGAGGACTGGAGTGATGTGATCCAGTCTCTTGGTCTTAGTGAGGACTGGAGTGATGTGATCCAGTCTCTTGGTCTTAGTGAGAACTGGAGTGATGTGATCCAGTCTCTTGGTCTTAGTGAGGACTGGAGTGATGTGATCCAGTCTCTTGGTCTTAGTGAGGACTGGAGTGATGTGATCCAGTCTCTTGGTCTTAGTGAGGACTGGAGTGATGTGATCCAGTCTCTTGGTCTTAGTGAGGACTGGAGTGATGTGATCCAGTCTCTTGGTCTTAGTGAGGACTGGAGTGATGTGATCCAGTCTCTTGGACAGTTGTTTATCTTATTCTTGGACCGGTTTTGTCTGGATAAGACCAATAGCTGTGAACAGTGTCCCAACATTTACAGTTAAGCTAATTCTGCAGACCACCTTGAGTTGTCGATCTCTTTCGAAGGGATGCAATATAAGGCCCATTTTTAAGGACTATGAGGAATGTGTTGGTCTTCTAAGTTTTTATTGTTGTTTACAGTTCTTTGATGATGAACTGCTCATAATGGCATCTGCAGGCAAATGTTATGATAAATCAAACAAGGCGGACAAGAGCGACTAGAGGGAAGTTTAGAGTCAGAGATTAAGATGGAAGAAAGCAAAGTGACCACAATAAAACAGAGGGACAACAGCACGTGATGAGAGTAAAAGAAGAATGGAAGAAGACAGAGGGATGTGAGAGGGCAGAGGGATGTGAGTCATTCCCGTTGCAAGCAATATGAGGTGGTTTTCATGACTCGTGAAGGACAGGAAGTGCAGTTTAGAAATCCCCATCACTTCCAGTGTGCAGTTTGTTTAAGAAAATATAAAAATACACACATATATTGTGTGAAATTCCATGAAACTGTGATATTTTTGCTGACGGTTACCATACCGTCAGAATCGTATACCAGCCCATGCCTAGATGGGAGATGAAGAAAGAATATCAGAAAATGGCTTGGAAAAAAAAGGGTGACGTTGGGACAGGAACAGAGAGAAGATGGAGGTAATTGAGGCAAAAAGAAGAGGAGGATGGAGTGTTAAGTGAGGGCAGGGTGAGGATGGAGAGGGGAGATGAGAGGAAGGTGAGAGAGCAGGGGAGATTGTGAGACAGCGAGAGTTGAAACAAGAGCTGAGATTGAAAGGCGAGGATGAAGAGAGAGAGAGAAAAAAAAAATAAGAGCTTAAGGCAACGCTCACTGAATGTCTGATCTTAACACAGCCCTCAGTGGTCAGGAGGACATGCAGTGTCAGGGCTTCGTCTCTAATGATTAGAAATCTTTTCTTCTGCACACAGTACAAGCCAAAAGAAAACATTTTCGAAGAAACAATTTGCACTTCCAACAACTCTTCTGTACAAGTGTGTTGGAAAATATTACAGATCAGACAGAAAGGAAAATCCCACCCTCTCCCACATAGAATATGAGCATGTTGGATGGGTCAAACACAGGACTTTCACCCAGAAGAGCGGGGTATGTGTCCTGCGTGTGTCCTTAACTGTCCCGTTATTGCCACGTGTCCGGGAAGCCGCTTTCTTCTTTAACCGGCCGGCTATTTCTGTGTGTCACAGAGCCATGAGCCCACACACAAGCTTTTCCTTAACCTTGCAGCGTCTAAAGTAGGGCTGCACAATTAATCAAATTTTAATCCTGATCACGATTTTGACTTCCCATGATCAAATTAGCGTGATCGAGCGATTTTTTTTCAATGCGTCATTTCATAGAACGCTCCGTTTTGTCCTGTCTGTGTTATTCAGACAACAGCAGTGACCAGTGCTAGTCTGTGGCGGTGCTAGTTAGCTTCTGTTAGCTCACAGGCTCCATGTAAATAATCAGTGATTTTAGCGTGTATAGAGCAGCATATCTCCACCAGACTCCATGTAAATAATCAGTGATTTTAGCGTGTATAGAGCAGCATATCTCCACCAGACTCCATGTAAATAATCAGTGATTTTAGCGTGTATAGAGCAGCATATCTCCACCAGACTCCATGTAAATAATCAGTGATTTTAGCGTGTATAGAGCAGCATATCTCCACCAGACTCCATGTAAATAATCAGTGATTTTAGCGTGTATAGAGCAGCATATCTCCACCAGACTCCATGTAAATAATCAGTGATTTTAGCGTGTATAGAGCAGCATATCTCCACCAGACTCCATGTAAATGATCAGTGATTTTAGCGTGTATAGAGCAGCATATCTCCACCAGACTCCATGTAAATAATCAGTGATTTTAGCGTGTATAGAGCAGCATATCTCCACCAGACTCCATGTAAATGATCAGTGATTTTAGCGTGTATAGAGCAGCATATCTCCACCAGACTCCATGTAAATAATCAGTGATTTTAGCGTGTATAGAGCAGCATATCTCCACCAGACTTCATGTAAATAATCAGTGATTTTAGCATGGTAAAATACGGCTTTCTAAAACATCTCTGAGCTCTGAGCAGCGCTGCTCGATCGGCTCCGTCTGGTCAGAGTTTTCTTTCTTTCATTCCAGTGTCGGGTCTGTCAGTCACAGTGAAAACCGGGGACATTTCCGGGGACAGATCCAGCCGGGGACATTTCACCAAGATCGGGGACTGTCCCCGGAAACCGGACGTCTGGTCACCCTACTCCAGCCGTTTAACCAAGCTAGCTAGCTACTGCTAGCGTAAGTAAAACTCCTGTTGTATGACACGCTGCAGAAGGGTTAAAATTAACAACTTCTTCTAGCTACTGCTAGCTTAACTTAAGATAAAGTTAGCAGATTTTCTGTTCGACCGTACATGCAGATGAATGTCTCCAGTGTCCGGGGGGTCTGCGTTTATCCGTTAGTAAAACTCCTGTTAAAGGACTTGCTTCAGAAGGGTTAAAAATCAACAACTTTTCCTTTTAAGAGTTTAAGCTTAGCGCCATAGCAACCATGAACAACTCTTGCTGTTTGCTGCTTCCCGTTTGGTTTTATTGTCATTTCAAAATCTAAATTTTAGGCCTTTAAAAGTCTTATATAAAGTCACTGAATAAATAATTTTTATCTTAAAATGTTAAATAATTTTAAACAGGTCTTAATTTTCCTCTAATGCTCATTGCCATGAGACCAACATGCAACTTATATTGCAGGCAATCAGTTTCTCTGTTATTGGCTCAAGTCTCTTTCAGATTCTACCACAGACATGAAACCGGTTTTATTTCTCCAGCTATAGGGAAGTGCAAGTTTAGCATACTTGGCTTGAGAAAACTTAATTTAGGGCTTAGTTGACAATGTATTTAAAGCCTACTGCTCCAAGAAAGCAATTAAACTGGGAACGTAGGGCGTCCAGGCGGCCAGATGCTTACATGTAATTAGTTTACTTTGCAAAAAATCCGTCGGTGGTGTCAGAGAGGAGGATGCTGTCCAAACTACATGTCATCTTGGACACTGTTTCCCACCCACTCCATGACTTGCTGCTCAAAGACATGAGCACATTTAGTGCAAGACTTATTCCCCCAAAATGCACCACAGAGCGCCACAGGAAGTCATCAAATCATCTTTATAACTCCTCCCTCTAAGTGTTTGACACACACACACACACACACACACACACACACACTTAGTGAGTTTGATACTGGACAATATTATCTGTTTTGTGCAATAACACCGGCTTAAAATGTGTGCAATACTCTGCTGCTACTATTTATGCATTATTACGGTTCACCATTACAACTCCTTAATTATGTAAATACTGTATCGTAAAAATTCCTTTAACTATGTAAATATCGTGCATATCCACACTCCTTATATTTCTTTATTTATATTTCTACTCTGATATTTATATACTTCGTGGAACTGTAACAGAATTTCCTTTCGGGAATCAATAAAGTATTTCTGATTTTGATAATTTAGTGACAGCATTTCCGTTTTGTACACTTTTTTTCTCATGTTAAAAGGTCATAAACCTGTTTAACTGTCTCCGTATCATGTAACATTTTGTGAATTTAGCCTCCTGCTGTGTGTGTTTCCATCCATCAACGCGGTTTCAATCTCAGCACCATAATATTCTCGTGTAGAGTGAAGATTGCAGGACGCACACAAAAAAAACAACTGTCCATACAGGAAAAACTCTGCGACAAACCACACCAAAATTGAGTTTCTGAGAGTCTAATGTGAGTCCATCAAAGTTTTCGTGATGTGAAAACTTTTAGCTTCTCAGCTCTTGCAGGAAACGAGCCACTTCACACATCTCATTTCCCCTCGTAAGAACTACATAAACCTCCCAACCCTCCTCGCTTCTGTCTCCATTGCTTTTCTTGCGCCACGTCCCAAATTCACCGTCCTTATTGCTTCATCTTTATTCCTTTTATCTGTGCTCGGAATTGGTCTGGACGTAAATCAAAGTGCAAATTCACCGGGGATGCCGTTTTTTTTACTTTCACAAAGGCGTCTGTGGGATGCAAGGACACATCCTGTTGACAAGGCATTACCTTGCAGATGGATTTGACGGACACGGTTTCAAAAAAGTGTGTGAGAGTGTGACTGTGTGTGTGTGTGTGTGTGTATGTAAGTGAGTGTGCGTGTGTGTGTTGGGGGTTAATATGATATCCCGAAAATGGGATTTTAGCCCTCGATTGCTACCTGCCAAGGGGTTAGGAGAGATTAGCGTAAGATTAGATTTTAGCCATGCTCCAACGAGCACTCTTTATTTTTCTGACATAACTGGATAGTTTGTGCTATATTTCATTCTCAATTGGCGGGTTGTCAACGAAAGATGCATTAACACAGGGGAAGAGAGAAAGAGGGGGGGGCGATGTGTCGACGGCGACTCTGACTGTCAAATTATACGGACAATCACATGATGAGGGGCTTTGGAGAGGAGCTGGCAAATGATCCACGCATCACTGAGGGGACTTTTTTATTATTTGATATGATGGCGCATGAAAGAAAAAGCAGCCGTGATTGATGAATCACAGTGCATCTCGGTGCACACACCACTGGAATACTGTTATTAGATATTTGTCATCACAGTCCTTCTCTATCCAACCCCCTAATTTCTGTCACGCTCGTCCCTGCAGTGTTTCTTCCCTGTCACATAAAGCTCTTTTTCCTTATTTGTATTATCTCTTTATCCCTTTTGCATTTTTTTCTTTTAGTTTCCTGCTTCTCGTCTTTCTCCCCGTCTCATTCTGACAAAAAACAATAAGTCCTCTATTGTCTTCTTTCTTGTTTCTTTCTTCTTTTTTGCCACTGTCTATACTCTGTCCGTTCAAGCTCTTTCATTCTTGCTAATGTCTTTTTTTCTTCTTACTCCTACCTTCTTTTCTTCAAAGTTGCCACATTGTACTTTTTTTTTTATTTTTTTCCTATCTCTTTGTAGCTTTTCTTATTTTCACCTCAGTCTTTCCCTTTATGCCCCTCTTTTAATTCAGATTGAAACAATCAAAGAATTTTCCCAGGAACATTTGGGTCTGAGGTCCGCATCCTGGATGATGGCCTCTGGCAGTCAGTAGGGATGAAATAAAACATGCATGTGCATAGTGATGTATTTGACTCACCAAGCAGTCAAGGGGTTCAACATGAGTATGCTGACAAAAGGGTTTCATTTTTCTGTTTTCTTCTCACTCATTCACTGTCACAGCACTTTAGCTCTCTCTCTCCTCATCCTCTTTTTCTCCTTTCTCTCCTGTCTCTCTCTCTCTCTGATTGAATGTCATCACATCTGACAGCACAGACAGGAGAAAGATGATAAACAAGATGTTTACACCAAGGAGACATCCTTGGCTGTCCATGCACACACCCACCCACACATGCCTGTCAGGGAGCTGATAACCGGGGACACCATTCTGCCTTAAAGTAAAAGTCCACCCACAATCTTGTGATCAGCAAAGACTCAGCTTGAAAGACAGCTGTAGTTTGTCCCCTCATGGCAAATGGATATGGTGGATTTTTTTGACCACTTAGGGGGCAGAAGAACTGAACATTTATCTGACAGACACACAGCCCTGACGACCCAGTCTCATGCTAGTTTGTGAAAGAACTGGCCGCTGTAACCAGCTGCTGCTAGCAACAAGGTTGAAAGAGTCCTCAGAGTGAATGGTGCAGTGGGACAGACCAAAAACAATGAGGAAAATAGGAGGCTCAAAAGCTCATCAGATTTGGTGATTATGATATTTGGTTTCATAACTACAGTATGAGTGACCACTTTCACATCACACTAGAGATGCAAACAAGTCTCTGAGCTAGCGTCCAAGTCAAGTCTCAAGTCTTGGTGTCCACGTACTTTTGCATTCAGTGCTTCTTTTGTTTGGGCCATGAAGCACTGAGCACCTCTCTCCTCCTTCTTCTCTCCATCTGTATGCAACCTCATCCCATTAATGCATGTTACTAACTCGACTTCTTCCCAGAGTCTTTTGCTCTCTCGCCCCTCTCTTCTCTCCTCTTATCGCTTCCTGCATGTCTCTTTCTGTCTGTCTCTTCTCTTGTCTATCTGTCTGTCTCTCTCTCTTTCTCTGTCTCTCTCTTTCTCTGTCTGTCTCTTTCTCTCACCCCCAACCGGTCAAGGCAGATGCCCCCCCACCCTGAGCCATGGTTCTGCTCGAGGTTTCTGCCTCTTAAAGGAAGTTTTTCCTTGCCTCTGTCGACTAGTGCTTGCTTTTGGTGAATTGTTGGGTTTCTGTAAATAACAACAGAGAGTACAGTCTAGACCTGCTCTTTTATGAAAAGCTGCTGTTGTGATTTAGCGCCACATAAATAAAATTGAATTGAATTGGTATGAACTTTTTAAAGGGAAAAAGCTTCTGATGAATGGCAAAGAAGCTGCCGGCGCGGCCGACATGTTTGTTAAACTCTCATGTAGTTGGTGCAGCGGATACGTTACATATTACACATGAAGGTTATGCTCAGCTCATCAGACGTTTCCATAAAAATAAAGATTAAAGTCCCACATCTGGAGTTTGAGCCAAGTCTAAAGTCACCGTCTGACACCATCTCACATCTAACGTTAAAGACTGTCATGTGTAAAACTACAACTAGATTTGTTTTCAAAAATGTAACCAAGCTAGCTAGCTACTGCTAGCATTAGCTGGTAACTTAAGGGAAAGTTTGCAGATTTTCTGTTTGGCCGTCCGTGCAGATGAGTGTCTCCAGTACCCGGAGGTCTGCATCCGCGGTAAGACTCCTGTTATTAACAAGCTTCAGAAAAAAAAAATCAACAACTTAGTGCCATAGCAACCATAAAAAAAAACATCTCTAGCTGTTTGCTGCTTCCTGTTTGGTGCTGGAGGGAGCGCACCCCTTGGTTGTTGACAATGTTCACTTGATTTCACTTCACTACCAAGACCTAAAACTTACGATTATATCTAACACGTTTGATTTAGTCGGTAAAAAGACTGCCTTGGACTTAGTAATTAAAATTAGTTAATTTCAAAGGACAGTACCGCCCCTGCAGAATAACACTTCTCAGCTGTTTATATGTATGATCCACTAAATAGTCTATGTTTCACCAAAATATGTCCGAATGGACAGCTTCCTCTTCCCCTCTTACCATCTATCTCAGATCATTGTTTGATTGTTTTCCTCTATAATAATTATAATTTATCAAGACACAGGGTTCAGTGTCTTGCCCAAGGACACTTAAACATGGAACTGCAGGGCCCGGGATCAAACCACCAACCTCCTGATTGGCAGGCAAGCGCTCTACCCATATGGCTGATTCCCCATTATTTGGCACTCTTGTGTATGTATTTGTTGTGTGCTATGATAAGAACAGACGCTGACTCACCTTAGCTCCTTGAAAGGCTCGGCCCTGACGTGAGGCGTCTCCACTGATTTGCTGAACACGGCTCCTTCAGCCCCTGGAATCACAGAACACAACATCAGCCGTCAATTGAAACTACAAAACCCCTCCTTTTCCGATCAATGGACATAATCTCTGAGACTCGGCCGATCTATACGGCGGCGTTCAGCACGCACGGCGGCCCTCAGCTCGCCTCCCTGATAAGACCGACTCACACACATGTGTGATAGGGAAGAATACTTGCATGGAATATATGATGCGGGGATTTTCTAAACTAAAACGCTTCCTTCTTTCATCACGAAGGGAAAATAAGCGTAGATTAAAAGCTGCTGCTTCAGAAAAAAAAAGAAAAACAATAAATGCTTTGTTTACTGTGATAGGCAGGTGTTTTTGCACTATGCTTGCTCTTGGGGGGAATTACTAGAGTTGTTGGGACTTTATACTTTATAAATTATAGAGTGAGAGATTACAGAGATTAGTTCTTCTACTGGAGCTAAAAACACTTGTGTGCACGGAGATCGCTTTTGCCTCAAAACACCGCTTAAAAAAACAAAAAGTAGCAATGTAAATGTAACCTTGAGCATCCTTTAATAACCCACGTTCATACGTTAGCTTCCTTCATGTAAAGGTCTGCACCCCCTTTATGCAGTATTTTAAATTTGATTCTGTTACTCATGTTTATTCTTATTTATGTATCCATATCTATCGTGCTTGTGGGTGAAGCACTTTGTAACTGTGCTATATAAATAAACTGTTCCTTCTTTCCTTCCTTACTTACTTACTGATGAAGTACAAGCTAACAGCATTAGAAAATAAAAGTAATACTCGGTTGGCCCTCACCCCGAGGCTCTGATCGACTGTAGTGCAAATACAGCAGCGAAGTGTGAGTAAACTGAAGCGTTCGGGTACATCACATCAACAAGGCATCGGGTGCAGATCAATGGCCATGACTAAATGTGTCTCAAAGCCTGTGAGGCGGTGCCGGGAAAACACTTCTCACTCTGAAACACACATCTACATTAGACGAAGAGGAACATGCTCCAACCTGATCAATGCAATATTTTGTTGGCTTTTAGTCCCGAACCCCAAGTGATGAAGTCAGAATAAGAATACTTCATTGATCCCCTCAGGGATTGTTTAGTTGCAGTTGCTCACAGTCAAATTTAAGGTAAGAAAGAGTAAGAAAAGAGCTAGTCAATAAGCATATCCAGTAACATAAAGCAACATAGCTACAGAGATGAAAACGTGTGTATATATATATATGTGTGTGTGTATCTCTATTCATGTGTATACATGTACCTTGTATACACAGTTTTCTATCCTTTTTCTTTTACATGTATGCATGTATGTACAGTATGTATTTATGTTTATTTCTAGTATATGTGTGTGTATGTACAGTATGTACTGTATATCCTGTGTGTGTGTGTGTGTGTGTGTGTGTGTGTGTGTGTGTTTGCTAGCATCACTGGGACCAAGGTTGAGGGCTGTACTGTAGAATGAATGTTCGTCTGGGATGTCTTGTTCAAATCTATATCTTTATATATATCTATCTATATATATATACAGTATATATATATATATATATATATATATATATATATATATATATATATATATATATATATATATATATATACACATATACTGTATGTAAAAAACAAAGAAAAAGAAAAAACATTGACTTTCAAACTCGAGGTCTTGAGTCCCCAGAAAACTCTTTCTTCTTTTTTTTCCTCCATGAAAGTTGAGATTGACTTTAAAGTTGGTCCCCAGGACATTTTTCCCCTCCATGTCCCCTCTGGGGCTCCGTAGATTTGTCTCGCTCATGTGGGATGGATAAGTCTCCTCTTAATGACTGCTACAGGTCGGAGCCACTTCGGTTCCCCTGTTTGTTACCTTTTGTACTTTATACTTTCTGTAAACACACATCAAAAATGTCCAAGTAAACCTACATGCTATGGTATTGAATATTTGGTAACTAACTAGTAATTTCACCAGATGTGGCCGTGACCGATTTGGGGCCCTAGGCAAGATTTCAGCTGTTTTTGTCACTGTATGGACATCTTCTGTGTGTATTTTTCTATGTTATCAAAGCTTATTTGACATTATTGGCGTTTTTTTGGACGTTTTTGGTGTTTTTTGGACGTTTGTCACTTATTGACATTTGGTCAGTTGTTGTTTTTTTTTTACATTTTTGTTGTTTCTTTTGCTGTTTTTGTTGCTTTTTTCAATGTTTTTGTCACTTTTTGCCTCTAAAAAATAATTATATCACATTGAAGTTTTTGACGCATTTTCCACTGCTTTTGAAGCTTTTTGCCACCTTTTCTTTTTTTACTTAAGTTTTACTTAAGCAGCACGGTGGCCCAATGGTTAGCACTGTGGTCTCACAGCAGGAAGGTACCCTGAACACTGGTTGGCCCGGGCCTTTCTGTGTGGAGTTTGCATGTTCTCCTCGTGTGTGCGGGGGTTTTGTGCGGGTGCGCCGGTTTTCCCCACCACTAAAAACACATTCCCCTCTGTCTCTAACAAGCTGATGTGTGGTGAGCATCTGGCGTCGTAAGGCTGCCGTGCATCACCCAGGTGAGTGCTACGCATTGGTGGTAGAGGGTATCAATGATAAAGCGCTATATAAATGTAATGACTTATTATTATTAATTATTAACGTTATTGCCATTTTTTGGGACGTTATTGACGCTTTACTGACATTTGGGACCCTAGGCAAGATTTGAGCTGTTTTTTTTTTGCTTATTGGAGTCTTTTTTCTACGTTATCTAAGCTTTATTTGACATTATTGGCATTTTTTTGGATGTTTTTGACGCCTACTGACATTTGGTCTGGGTTTTCTTTTTGTCTACATTTTTGTTGCTTTTTTCAATGTTTTAGTCACTTTTATGCTGCTTAAAAAAAGTGTTATTGCTTTGTTGATGATGCTGTCTCCACTGTATTTGAAGCTTTTTTGACTTTTTTTGCCACCTTTTCTTTTACTTATGCTTTATTGAATGTTATTGGCCATTATTGGCTTTGGACGTTATTGTTGCTTTACTGACATTTGGTCATTTTTCCCAACATTTTGGTCACTTTTCTTGGCTTTTCAAAAAACAGTTTTGACACTTTATTCAACGTTTTGACACGTTTTTTTTTTTTAAATATTTTAATTATCTTTCCCTTCTCTTCACACAACTGGACTGCCGGTGTCCCTAATATATGCCTAAGATACTGCCTACTATAGCACGGGCCGGCCTTGAATTTCCCCAATCCAATACTTCTGCTTATTAGAAGCCAATCTCTATTTCTAGCAGCTCATGAAAAGCTGCGCTGACATTTAAATACCTGCTCAGTCAGTTTGAGCCAGAACAAAGGAGGAGGGTGTAAAGCAAAGTGGAGGTTTCGGTGGGTGTCACTGCCTCTTTGCTGCAGTAAAGTGAGTGAAGATGAAACAGAAGCCTAACATTAGAAATCCCAGTTCTCAGTTGTAATAAAAAGGAGAAAAAAAAAGTTTTTCCCTTTGCTTCTGGCTGTCACTTTGTCTGAAATTAATAGTTTAAAAAAAGATAAAACTGCAGTCATTTTATTTTAATCATTACACCATTTCTTATCAGCCACATAAAGAAGTTCAAACACACTTTTAGTAATTAATCATATTAATATTGCTCTAAACAGAAACACCTCCGGGATAACTCATCATAAAGGATTATTTCAGGGCCATTAGTGATAAATTTAGCTTCACTTCTGAGAAAATTGTATCTGCAGTTTCATATACTACTTGTGAATTTCAGCATCTGCCACACAAAGCTGCAAAATCTCAAAGTCTCCGGCATATATAGACTGATTTGCGACCGGAATCAGGAACCAAACACTGGATCCTAAATCCATACGGGAAATCAATTTG
The DNA here is from genome assembly GCA_029931835.1 of Etheostoma nigrum. NCBI lineage: Eukaryota > Metazoa > Chordata > Actinopteri > Perciformes > Percidae > Etheostoma > Etheostoma nigrum. The sequence continues at coordinate 1,877,692 of CM057249.1, forward strand.
CTTAAATTAGTTCAACAAAGCTTCTCATCAAACTTCACCCTGCTATTAAATCCCAAGTTCTCAACTTCTTCCTGCCCCTTTTGAATATGAACAACATTATTAAAGTTACTTATTTGTTGCTTGTATGTCAACAGATTCTCACTCCCATCGCATAAAATCAGATGCCTGGTAAGGTGCCTTTGGCGTTGTAATTGACACTAAAAGTCTTCTTTAGCGTTAGATCTAAACCTGCTTGGTCGAGGCTATAGGCGTCACTTTTTATGCAGTTAGGTTAGGGTAAAGGTCGTGGTTTGGCTTATGTGTCCATGACATGGGGGAAGAATGTGACGTTGGGTTTAGGAAAAGAAGAACGAATGGTTGGGTTTAGGAAAAGAAGAACGGGACGGTTGGGTTTAGGAAAAGAACGGACGGTTGGGTTTAGGAAAAGAAGAATGGATGGTTGGGTTTAGGAAAAGAAGAATGGGTGGTTGGGTTTAGAAAAAGAACGGACGGTTGGGTTTAGGAAAAGAAGAACGAATGGTTGGGTTTAGGAAAAGAACGGACGGTTGGGTTTAGGAAAAGAAGAACGGGATGGTTGGGTTTAGAAAAAGAACGGACGGTTGGGTTTAGGAAAAGAAGAATGGATGGTTGGGTTTAGGAAAAGAAGAATGGGTGGTTGGGTTTAGGAAAAGAAGAACAAATGGTTGGGTTTAGGAAAAGAAGAATGGATGGTTAGGTTTAGGAAAAGAAGAATGGACGGTTGGGTTTAGGAAAAGAAGAATGGACGGTTGGGTTTAGGAAAAGAAGAATGGGTGGTTGGGTTTAGGAAATGAAGAATGGACGGTTGGGTTTAGGAAAAGAAGAACGGGATGGTTGGGTTTAGGAAAAGAAGAACGGGATGGTTGGGTTTAGAAAAAGAACGGACGGTTGGGTTTAGGAAAAGAAGAATGGACGGTTGGGTTTAGGAAAAGAAGAATGGGTGGTTGGGTTTAGGAAAAGAAGAATGGGTGGTTGGGTTTAGGAAAAGAAGAATGGACGGTTGGGTTTAGGAAAAGAAGAACAGGACAGTTGTTCTGAAAACACTCTGAAAGGCGCTTTTTGCATCGCTTCTGACGCTGACAGCCACTGTCCAAATTGTGGTATTTTACGAGTTTGGCCTCGGTATCTTGCCAATGATCTTGTTTCTTTTTCTTTTTGTATAACTTAAGTTTTACTTTGTATCATGATGTATGTCTAACATTCCAGAAGTGTCACGCAATCCAGACCATCAACAGATTCACTACATCTTCCTTCATAGGACATATCTCACCCCCGTGAAAATGCATCACATGTAGGCAACTAACAGTCCTTTGTGCACTTTCTGCTCACTAAAATCTCCAGGTACACATCTTCACATCTGCGATTGCTCTCCTGTTCGTCAGTTCTGGAACAATACCGCATCCAAAATATCTGCCTTGATCAATGTCACTGTACCCGTTACTGTCTGTGTTTTGATTCTGAATGATCTGTCAGGCCGTCAGCTTTCTAAAACTCAAAATCGTGTTGTTTGCTCGACTTACAGGTGCTAAGAAAGTTAATGCAACATGTTGGAAGCAACCCCATGACAAGACTATTCGCACATGGACCCTTTCCTTTCTGGATGTCATATATATGGAGCTCTCTACGGCTGGTATAAAGACTTTGGGCTCTTGGCTCAACATTGCTGAATCCTTGAAGTCCATGTTGTAGACTTGTGCTTTGGCTTCCTTGCTTCTGTCTGTCCATATGTTTGGCCCAGCGTGTGTTGTGTTAGGGTTAGGGTTAATGTCTTTGTTTGTTTGTGTGTGTCTGTTTTTGTGTGTCTTGTCGGTGAGCTGCGGGCTCCGTTCCTGCTGTTGTATCTTTGTTGGGTCTCCCCCATTCCCCTCTTTCCTCTCTGTGTTTTGTTTTTTTGGTCCTGGGACACGTTCTTATGTCTCAGTGTGTTTGCTAATTGTATAATAAAATATATTATACTGTGGGTATACTTCCAGGACACAAACATCAATTTCAGTGTTGAAAGTCTTGCGTTTTCTCTTCAACTTCTTCAGGGACACAAACTACACTCCCCCAGAGGCTAATTTTGGACCCTGCTTATAACTTTATGTTTCAAATGGAAAATATGTTAATCACAATTTTGTAAGAAAGGCAAATTCAAGGGATCCTTAATCAATATGTTTAGGTTTTCTGTAAAAACAAAACAAAAATTCTAATAAATTATCAGGTTTTTAAAACTGTCATATGCATACCAGTATCAGTCAGACGCTAGTTGATCGTTAGACATTGATGGAGACATTTGCTCACATTAAATGTCACAGATTATTGACATTGTGACACTGCAGATGTTTCCATTTCGGCCCTGCTGTCTTTATTTGTATGCAGCCGAGTGTAACGACTCCATTGGTGTGCACCTCTGGGAATAAAAGTTGATCTATCTGATTTTCTGATCACAGGCTCCACATGAATACTGGCCAGACAGCAGCGATACTTCACAGCACTGACATGTTCATAGACCAGTTTGGGGGGGGGGGATAAATGATGCCATAAAAGATTAATGTGTCTGTGTGAGCAGCTGTGTCTCCTTGTGTCTCCCTGTAAGTGTGTGTGTCCATTTGTGTGTCCATTGTGTCTGTGTAAATGTGAATGTGTGTATTAGTGTTTGTGTGTGCGTGTATGTAAATATCTGTGTGTGTGGGTATGTGTGTCTGTGTAAATGTGTGTTTATCAGTCAGTGTGCATGTGTGTATGTGTGTATCAGTGTGAGTATTAGTGTGTGTATGTATCAGTGTGTGAGTGTGTATGTCCATGTGTGTCTGTGTAAATGTGAATGTGTGTATCAGTCTGTGTTTCTGCTGTGTGTATATGTCAGTGTGTGTATCAGTGAGCATGTGTGTGTGTGCATGTGTGTGTGCATGTGTGTGTGTGTGTTTAGGAAGCAGTCATCAGACCAAGGGTAGATATCATCAGTTGTGGCTTGAAGTATCTCTAAGGTGATGAAATACAAAGACACACAAGACATAGAAGAACAAAACTCCCTCCAGGAATAATTTCAATGATCGCTGACGGTCGTGAGACGCCGACACATGAACAACAATAACCACAATCGTGCATTTATCTTGATTTACTTCAATGCATAATGATGCACTGATGCACCCATTTCTGTCTAACACAATGGTAGCATGGTCGGTAGAAGCAAAATGGTGAGATACTACTGCAGATGTAGTTGTCCTTGACTAGAAAATGCCATTTATACATGTATCCTGCATTAGTAGTCTGGATCAACAGAAGTACATTTCCAGGATAAGACGATTGTGATTGGTTTAAAGAAATGCAAACAACCCAGAGTGTTGTCTTCTCCTATCCCAGAATGCATCTGTGGAGATAAAGCTGGCAATGCGATACTACCTACCAGTAACTCAAAGCTGACAACTGTGGCGGAAAGTTCCACAAAACGTTTGATTAATTCCAGGTTTCATAAAACATATATAATATCTTTTGAAACCCCTGGCCTAAACCGGAGCATAGTTCAGGCAGAGCGAGATGTTCCACCTGCTAAACAGCATCAGCTGCTTCACTCATGTTTACTATCACCGGCTCATTAGTCAGCTGTTCGGCTACCAGCTGACTAATAATGTCCAATTGTGCGGGGCAACCTTTACAAACTGTCCCAGTCATTACAACCTGTCACTTCTCTCTATAAATAACCCTCACTATTTGATTTAAGCGTTGGTATTGTTGATTGCTGACATTCATGTACTGTATGTGCAGTGGTGGAAGAAGTATTCAGCTCCTTCACTTAAGTAAAAGTACTAGTACCACACTGTACAAATATATACAAAAATATGTTGGCGTTCTACATGTCGGTGGATTCATGAGGACTATGGTTACCTGGTCCTCAGATCTCTGCAGGGTAAATCCAGACAGCTAGCTAGACTATCTGTCCAATCTGAGGACTCTGGTTACCTGGTCCTCAGATCTCTGCAGGGTAAATCCAGACAGCTAGCTAGACTATCTGTCCAATCTGAGGACTATGGTTACCTGGTCCTCAGATCTCTGCAGGGTAAATCCAGACAGCTAGCTAGACTATCTGTCCAATCTGAGGACTATGGTTACCTGGTCCTCAGATCTCTGCAGGGTAAATCCAGACAGCTAGCTAGACTATCTGTCCAATCTGAGGACTGTGGTTACCTGGTCCTCAGATCTCTGCAGGGTAAATCCAGACAGCTAGCTAGACTATCTGTCCAATCTGAGTTTTCTGTTTCATGACTACAACAACTTCTGAATGTACACACGTTCCACTAAAACTAGTTCCTTCCTGAGGCTGTTTTGAAGAGGCACAAGCCAAGACAATTGTGATTGCTTTAAAGAAATGCAAATAAACCAGAGCACGTTTTTCTCCCATCCCAGAAAGTTGTGTGGACTAGCCAGACCCTACTGTGCAGGGCTGTGGTGGAGGGTCTGGCAATGCGAGACTATTCCACAACTGTTCAGCTTAATCCGAGTAAGAAACACAAAGAAGTCTCTGCAAATCCATCCTAGATCTACTATTTACTCAAGTACTGTAAATTGAGATACTTGTCCTTCACTTGAGTCTTTTATTTTCATGCCATTTTCTTCTTCTACTCTGCTACATTTCAGAAAGAAATAATGTAGTTTTTACTCGACAACATTCATCTGACAACTTTAGTTACTTGTTACTTCACAAGATTTCTGCACACAAAACACATGTACTTTATAAAATTCCATGTTTTATTATAAATTAAACTAGCCAACAATATAACGGCCTACAAGTCCAGTTGAAATGATGAGACCATTAAACACACTGTTTGGATCGTTTCCAGTTTCTAAAATGTGAGGATTTTCCTGTGTTGAGTACATTTTCCCGTTAAAACTTACATACTTTTACTTAATATTTTCAATGCAGGACCTTTCCTAGTAGTAGAGTATTTTTACAGTTTGGTATTAGTACTTTTACTTAAGTAAAAGATTTGAATACTTCTTCCACCACTGCTATACAGAGACCGACACATTCGGGTACACAGACACACATACTTAGTTAGATGATACATGAATATTAATGTCATTTTCCTCCTTGACAGCTGGATAAGCATGTGCAGTCACAGCTCAATGTTACTGTATGTACATTTTACGAATGCATGGGCATGATAAATAACAAGAAGGACTAATAGACAAAGTCCTGCTGGATGTAGTTAACCGGCAGTGACGTTAGTCCTTTTTAATCCACAGATGTACTGTAAATGACGACTGTTCGGCATGATTACAAGCACATGGGACCTGCAGTATTTCAGTCAAAGTTGACAGCTGGGTAAAAAAATACAAAAATATAAAATACAGACGGAGGCACCTGGTAGCTCAACTAGAAGAGCAGGAGCCCATATGCAGAGGCTCTATCGAGAAACCTGCAAGCAAAAAGCGAAGAAATGGCCAAAACTGCATAACGCCCCTTTAACCCAATATAAGTCCATGTGGCAGGTCTGTCTGTCTAGCCACACAGAGACAAAAAAAGACAAGTATGATCTATTCTTGGATGTTTACCACTAGAGACAAAAAAGTTTTTTTTCCCGGATGGCCACAAATGCCATGTTGTGGCTCAAATCAAAAGGATTTATCCTCGGTACGGTGGTCATTTCAGACAACATATCCGGCTCCTCATTACATTGGTTCAACGACACATTATACCAACAAATATTCTAGACCGTGTTCACCCAGAAAAGGACCCAAATTTACACATGTTGTTGGGCAGCGACCTCTAGTGGCCACAAATTATTGCAGGAACACATTGGCACTGCCCAGGAGGTGAACTACTGCCACCCACAAAGAAGAAAGAAGAAGACGGGGGAAGGATGAGGCATCAAAGCATGTATGATGTTTAAAATGTTAACACATTTAGCTTGCTTATAATCCTCATCAAAGTCATTACAATTTATCCTCTGAGGACCATGAATGCCTGTACAACTTTTATTTTATTTAATATTCACCCATTTAATATATTTCTCTCTTCACCTCTTATTAGCTTTCTCTCGCATTCCATGATTTTCTCGCTCTCATTTTCTCTGCTGCAGAGTACATAATATCCTTCCTTTTTAGAATTTCAGTCAGACTGGAGGTGTAGCCAGAGGTCCTTTTTAATAAATAGCCAGAACTCCCTGCTGAGACGCTTTGGCCTTTCTACTTTAAATGGTGTAAGGAAATCAGCAGCTTATATTAAGGGGGGGGGGGGGGGGGGCAATTCTCCACCTCAACAGTAAATTTAGGCTGTCAAATAGTATGACGCCAGCGGATTAGAGAAAGTAAAGAGAGAAAATAGAGATCAAAGTAGGTACTGATTTCAGAGGGAAAGGGGAGACAAACTGAGAAAAAAAAGAGGAAAACGAAGACGCTAACAATGGCAGCCGGTGACAGATGCATCTCTCTTGCTCAAAGCTCGACTCGTCGCATACAGTATGCAGCCGGTGGATTACAGCCCGCTAGGAAAGTCGTGACAAGCCACCGACAAGTTCTACCACACTGCAGGTGAACATCAATCATTTGCCCTGGGTCATATCACTCCCCAACTTCTGCCGATTTTTTTTTTCTTTCTGCCTAAATATGCTGACAGAGCTCCGTGACAGACGAGCCCGACAGTGATCGGCGGGAAAACATGAGACGTTTTGACAATGCTGGTGAGGCATCAGCAATAGAGGATACACAACGACCATTCACAATGTCAGCTGCAACATCCAGCACCGCCTGCACTGAGTGACGAGTTGTCATCCAATATAGAATAATACAGAAACAACAGTGTATGAGCACAGTGGTTTGGAAGATTAAAGGGAAGTAACTTTATTTGGATTAACAGTTCAAATCATACATCTGTCAAGAGTTGTGGGAGGTTGAGATACGAGCATATAGACAAGGGAGGGATTACATATAAAGGTTTTGATCTGAGATTAAACACCTCACTGTGCATGTGGATACTTGACTTCCTTCCACCCTCATCCTTAAAACCGGAGCACCCCAGGGCTGTGTTCTGAGTCCCCTACTGGATAGCCAACTCCAACACCATCATCAAGTTTGAAGACGAAAATGAAAAGGTCGACCTGAAAGAAGTAGAGCATCTGACATTCCGGGGTCTCTAAGTACCTTGGTGTCCAAGTATCTTGGTGTCCAAGCATCTTGGTGTCCAAGCACCTTGGTGTCCTGCCTGGTAGGGAAACAGCACTGAACAAGACAGCAAGGCACTGCAGAGAGTGGTCTGTTCGGCTGAATACGCAATAGTTGCCCTACCCTGCCTTATAGACAATTAATACCAGGCGGTGCAAGAAAAAGACTATGGAGAACCATTAAAGATCCACATAACCCAGGTAACAGCCTTCTACCCTCAGGTCTCTGGGATTTGAAACCATCATACAGATAGATATTTAGTATTATCATGGTTATGACTAATGCATAAGGAATTAAAGAAACTGACTGTTTACATTTCACTGACATTTTATGGTTATAGGATTTCACATACAGTAATAAATAAAAAAAACAAGGTTTGAAAAAAAATGAGGATAAATTGATTGATAGCAGACAGCTTGCGGAGGGATGTAGGTCTTGTCTGGTCATCATTAGCTGTCTTTGCCACAGGCTGGCATGGGACAAATTAAGCGTCTAGGTCATTAGCCTGAACCCAGATCTGCGCGGGACTGCCCTCTGCCGATGCCTCACATTTAAGTCTCTCTCGCTCAGACTCTGCCTCTTACTATTTCTTCTGTCTTGCGGACATTCAGCAAATTCACTCGCTCTCATGATATTGGTCTTTTTCTGTGAGTTTTTAATCTCACTCACTAAGAAATGTTTGCAAAATAGTTATGTCAGAAATATGAGCTGAGCAGTGGAAATCAGTCAGCAGCCAGGGACAAGGATGATTAAAGTCACTGCATAAAGAGATCCTCTGATCAGCTCTCTTACTGCTACATCTACACCCCCACTCCATCACCCCTCCTCCCACCCCACCCCACCATGGACACAAGAAAGAAAGAAGAGAAAGTGAGGAACAGAGGGATGTACATGCTCAATAATGTTCTTCCCACTGCATCTTTTTTCCCCCTTCAAGTCAGTTTCTGCGGTGATAAAAGTAACACGAGGAGCATGCAGTGCCGACACAGTGTGGACATGGAAAGCTTAAGTGAGACAGACGGACACCCTTATGCACGCAGTCCTAACGTCCTTCAGTCTTTCACAGAGATTGTAAAAGATAAGTTAAGAGCCTAAACCTTGATGTTCGCCTGTCAGTCCGTCTGACTGTAAGTGTCTAAAGCCTGTAGCCGGCGGGGCGGCGGTAATGAAGTCCTGAGCCTCTAATGGGAAAGAATGATAGTGAGCAGGACGTTTGATATTCCTCCGCAAATAGGCCTGCCGGGGACGTCGAAATGAAGAGTATTTGGAAAGGCTGATTAGCAAGGCTGTGTGTGTGTGTGTGTGTGTGTGTGTGTGTATTTTAAGCTCATTTCAATTCGTTCATACCATATACATGAAATAGTTTCTGAATGCTCGCAGCAAATATATTTGATGGAGCTGATGAGTCCGGGTCAGTGCGGCTGATTTAAATGTCTCTTTACATCGGTCCTGCTTTACAACAAAAAGACACAAGTCATACAATCAGAATCAGGGTGAGTGATAACACGTTAAATGAATAAATGAAATGTGGAATTTCTAAAAGATGTTCTAAACAGTGCAAACTAGATGGCCAAAAGTATGTGGACGCCACTGTCACTTCAGTTCTGAGGCAGTCTTTCATGGTTTGGGCCCCCTAGCCTACAAGGATATTTTAGACAACAGACGTGACTCATGAAAATTTCATTTTCTAGCACTGATGTCTAAACCAAGTTTAGCAGCATCATGTGTCTGTATTTGTTTATGGCTGATATATATAGACTATATGATATATATTATGGGCATCTGGCTCATGAATGTGCAAACAAAAGACTTCAAAAATAGACCCCAGCCGGCACACCGCATTAAGGGACTGATATATTTTATTCAATGATTTCATTACATTTCATACATTTGGTACACTATCTTAGCAAACCTGTGCTCCATGCACTATAAATAAAGAAAGGCAGTAGTTTGACAGTGAAATAGTGCACTGAAAGGTGTGTGCAGTTCTCAGGAGGATCATTTCCTACCTCATGTTATAATGAAGTAATATGCTTTAATGTTATAGCCCATTAACTATGACTGGTATATTCTTCACATAACTGCTGGCCATTTTCCAAGGTATACTGAGCTTTAGATCTCATTCATTTCTCTAGGTTATGAACATCAACTAATACTGATTTGAATCATTTTCTTTATGTTTCACATAGAAATGGAAGTAAAAGTCAGAATCACAACTTAAACAACTTTAAGTTCTCAGTCTGCTTCAATGGGAGCTAGTTTGGGTTTATAGCTGTTCTGAATGGCTGCAGAGAAGTTCAAAACCTCTCCGCCTCTCTACAACTGCTAATCTCTGCATGAAAGTGGGGGTCATTGTCAGATTGCTTACTTTGGAGAGTTACAAAAATTGTGGGATGCAGTCCCCACGGATCCGCCAACAGAAAGGGGGTTTAGACAATTGCAATGTTTTTTTTTTTGTGCTCACACAAACTCCAAAACAAAGACTGGGACGTCGTGGTCGTGAAAAGGTCCAGGGTGGGCTGATGTTTCCGGGACATGCTGGAATAACGTGACGGTTAAAGAAGAAAGGGATTTTAGGAAACGTCATGACTTTTAAGACAGTGTCATGTCACTCTGATGTAGATACCTTCGGGTAAAGTGTAACTGTTTTTAAGTCGTAAGTATGTATATGATGAGTGGGTTGTGTGCTTATATTATATATTTAGTATAATTTTTTGTGTCCTACGTCACTTATTTGTGTCTTTTTTCCCTTTAAATTTTAAAACTATACAAAGTGTATGTTTTTAAAACTTTGATTCGGTTTCCAAGAAAGTACAAGTACTTCAACATGCTGATGTAGTTTTTTCATAAGGCTCATGAAGATGCACTCATGGTAAAATGTTGGTATATTAAGTTGATTCCGGCTTTCATCAAGACATGAAACTACACCATTGTGACTGACAAAGCGACTATAATCTCTTTTCTTATCTGTGTCTTCTCGCAGGTCACGCATCGGACAGACAGCTGTATTCGTGGCAGGTTTTTTTCAAAGCCCATTAAGGGTCGGAGGGGGGTGGGGGAGTTAACAGTGCTTCCCTTTCATGTGCCTCTTAACTGCGGCGTAATCAGTCCTCATCTGCCGCTCGGTCGATGCCGAGCCTGCAGACTCAGATCAATGCGGCCCACCTGCATTTACACACTGCTCGCCCGCCTCCGCGCTCGCTCTTTAACACTCTCCGTCCTTCCTCTCATCCTCTTCCTCTCTCTCTATTCGCCTCGTAAACATGTACAAACAGACTGCAAGACGGATCGATAAAACCCATCCTGGGGGTTTTATGATGACCTCCTCCAGCCCAAAATATTACACCTCCTCCTTTGAAATTATTTCATCAGCAGGTTGTCTAAAAATGTGACCTCGGTGGTACATTCTTGCTTTGTATTTCTTCTTCTTCCGTCCCTCCTCCCTCGTTTCATTTTTGCCTTTTGCATTGTTTTTCTCTCCTTTTCATCTGTATTTCCTGAGTCATTACATTGCATGTCATTTAGCTTAACGATTGTATACAAAGCAACTTACAATTGCTAAATATGTCAGAAGCAGATGTCTGTAGCCCCTAGGGGTTAGGTGTCTTGCTCAGGGACACATTGGTTAATGCATGGCAGTGGGAATTGAACCCATATCTCCCACACCAAAGGCATGTATCATATCCACTGTGCTATTACCACCCGCAGTCCTCATTCCCTGATTCCTTTCCTACTCTCTCCCACCTTTCTGGTTCCTCTAGTGTTTTCTCCATCCTTCCTGTCATCACACATAAACATTCAGGGGTTTTTCCCACTATTACAGGGCTTAGGCGCAGCACCCAAGCCGTTGGGTGGGTAAAACTAACTAAATGACTTTTAGTTAGACTTTAAAATGTAATAATAATAATAACAATAATAATAATAATAATTGTAGTTGGCCCCCAGGGGAAGTCTTTAGCACGTTTTGTGTATGAGCTTTTTGAGTGTTATTTATTTATCATCTGCCCGAGCCTTTCCAACATTTTAGACACAGATATGGAAATAATTATGGTCCAGAATGATGTGAAATTGCGTATTTCTTCTTTGAAAAATGTTTAAATAAAAATTGAGGGAGGACCCCTCAATCCCCCGCCGACCTTTTTACTTACTAACTTTAAGTACTTACTAACTTACCTCCATACTAACTTATCTTCTTACTTACATACTAACTGACTCTTAGTAACTTACTTTCTTACATTCTTACTAACTTTCTTTCTTAGGCTACTATAAGTACTTATTTTCTTACTAACTTACTTTCCTTCTTACTTTGTTATTAACTGACTTTCTTACTTACTGACTTACTTACCTTCTTACTAACTGACTCTTACTGACTTTCTTACATTCTTACTAACTTTCTTACTTAGGCTAAGTACTTATTTTCTTACTAACTTACTTTCCTTCTTACTTTGTTATTAACTGACTTTCTTACCTTCTTACTAACTTAACTTCTTACTAACTGACTCTTACTGACTTTCTTACCTTTTTACTAACTTACTTTCTTACTTACTTAACTTCATCTTCCCAACTCTTAATGCACTTTTATCAATCCTTCTTCCCTTCTTCTTTCCTTCCTAACTTGCCTCCTTCTCTCCCTCTGCCTCCCCTCGTCTCATCTTTCCTCCCAAAAGACACTTCTTCCTTCCATTTCCTTTCCTACTTTCCTAATTCTATCCTTACCTTTCTCAGTTCTCCACTTACTATTCTACTATTTATTCCTTCCATTTTTTCATACCGCCCTTCCTTTATGACCCCTGCGCTCTTTTCTTCTTTTTCTTTGTTCCGCATCTTTTTCTTTTCTTCCGTCCCTCCCTTTATTTTTAACCAATTTCCCCCTCTCTCTCCCTCTCTCTCATTTTTTTTATCATCCGCGGCCGAGATCAATCAGGAACTTATGAAGCATGCAGCAGGATAAATCAGTGGTGTTTGGAGGTTTTATGAAGATTCATTTAATGGTATTTCATGTCAGCGGGCAAGCAGTACTGATAAGGAACAGCAGCTGCTCCAGAGAGAGAGAGAGAGAGAGAGAGAGAGAAAACTGGTATGAGAAGAAGAAGAAAAGGGGGCCAGAGAGAGAGAAATGCAGAGAAAGAAGAAGTAAATAAAACAGAAGAAAGATTAACAGTCTTTATAAACACCATAAGATAGCATTCACACTGGAATTTTGGGCCATCTGCCACTGAGAAGTTATTTTGTTTACCCAGACCAGAGCCATTGGTGGCAGGGAATTATGGGTATTTTGGAGGAAATAGTCTTATTGACAAATGGTGGAGATATTGCAGAGCCAGAGGGGCAAACCCACAGTGCTGCTGAGCTTTTTTTGGTTAATATAGCCACATGTATGTGTACTGTACAGTGAGCTACACTGTAGGGGTGTAAATGACACATTTTATCACCATATGATATTATATCAATTCTTTCAATAGCGATACAATATTTACCGATATCACAAAGTTTGAAAGTCAACTCAAACATGATTTCAATACTAAGCTCTTCCAGACATTTAAATTAAAAACAAACACACTCTTTTTAAGAAAAAGAATAAATATAAAGTGGGAATTTGCAAAATTAAAGATGATGAAATTCATCAGTATTGTCACTTTGCTCTCTTTTTTTTCCGAACAAACATTACCAATAAAATGAAATTTAAAAACCCACTAAGAGTGGAGCAACACACAAAAAGGAAAAAAACAATATATGCACTGCAATCTGTAAAATAACAGAAGTTCTGGCAGCTTTAATACCCGGATTTTGTACCGTAAAACAGAAATTATTTGTTTAGCTTCAGTTAAAATACAGAACATAAAAAAATGGCCAAAAAAAGAAACAAAAACATAGGGAAAAGCAACAAAGAGGTGTTATATATATATATATAAAAAAAGGCTGAAAAAGCGACAAAAACATCAAGGCTAAAAGAAAAGTTTAGGCTCCAAAATAAGAGCGCTCTGCTGCGTCTAGAGTTGAGATGATCCTGGGTGAAAGTCTTGTTTCCCCCTGGAAGCGGACTCCGCTCCCCGGGTTGAAAGCCCACCTATCCACCCCGACCTCCGGCAGCCGACGCGGTGCATTCAGCAAAACAAACGTGGGATGCTTACAAGTTCCAGTGCTTAACTTTTTGAAAGAATGGTTCATGAGAACAGGCTGACTCAGGGTGAAATGCTTCATTGTACTGCTGCTGTACAGATTAGACTGGTAGATGGTAGGAGTAATTTATCGCTCGCAAGGGTCTTTGGGGCATACGTTGATGTGGAAGTTCATGAAAAATGACTGTAAAATTAAAAATATGAGGGAAGGGAAGGGTGTTGATGATCAAATCACCCGATTTGGATTCACTGTTGATCGAATGGATTCTCTGTATGTGTTTTATGTGCAAAAATGTTATTCTGTTAAGTAACTGGTAACTAAAGCTGTCAGATGAATGTAAAAAAGTACAATATTTAGAGTAGAAGTAGAAATTGGCATGAATACACACACGCACAGACACACACAGCATCTCACACATGCGCACACGCTTGTGCACACAGACACACATGCACGCACACACACACACACACACACACACACACACACACAATGTAACACATTTTAATCATTTATTTATTTCCACATGAAGAAAATATTACAGATGCAGCACAATACATACGCAAACTCATGGACCAGTGGCATGCAGCAGGTCTTCTCTTATCACTTAAAAAGCAGAATACTCACTTCTTAAGGGTAAAAGTAGCAACGTCTCCGCCATATGTGGCGGCTGCCAATAATAGCGGATATGGCAGAGTATACACACACACACACACACACACACACACACACACACACACACACAGTCAAACTCTACAAACTCTCTGGATCCCCCCCCACCCCTCATCAGTAGAACTCAATGTGATCCCACCACTGTTGTTACTGTGAAATTAAGACTGTGTCTGCACATGTGCAATGTGTCAGAGCGCCATCTAAAGTTAATTGTCTAACGAGATGAAAGACTTCAAGCAAACTGCAAGCGTCAGGCTGGCTGATAACGCGTGATTGACAGGAATCTCGGCTAAATGGTAAATTAAGTCGAGCAAGTTTCTAACTGGAGTAAATATGTTCAACAATCGAATCCATTAAACTATGGCTGCATGCGACAGCGATCAGCATCACACCACAGAGTGAAATCTGGATCTCAAAGCGTACAGAAATACACACACACACTTATATTTTTAGAGTAATGTCTGCTGAAATGATTTGTTGGTTAGTGAACTAGTTGATTAAGTCTTGAGACTATTACAAGCATGGACACATGTCCAATATTCTTTACTTACAGCTTCTCACATGTGAAAATGTGTTTGTCTCTTTGTTATATAATTGTAAAAAAAGTATTTAGATTAATGCTGTCAAACAATTAAAATATTTAATTGTGATTAATCGCATTAATGTCAAAGTTGACTCGCATTTAATCGCACATTTTTATCTATTCTAAATGTCCCTTGATTGCTTTTTGTCCCATTATTTTTTTCTCATTTTAATGCTCTTAATATGGAAAAGTGGATTTTTTTTTATTGAAAACAACATTGGCATACAGCCGACTGTAGTGTTCAATTTCACACTAACATTCACACGTGACACGTTAAAATGGGTTTGCGTTAACGCCGTTAATAACACGTTTAACTGACAGCACTAATTTAGATCATTTACTTAAATAAAAGTACTAGTAACACACTGTATAACTCCTCTGTTACAATTAAAAAAAAAAATTAAATGTTACTTAAGTAAAAGTACGTAAGTATCATCAGGAAAATGTACCTAAAGTATTAAAAGTAACTCTAAGAACTCAATGCAAGAAAACCCTCCCATTTTAGAAAGGGTTAACTATGAAAACAGTTGAATGGTGTTTTGTGGTCTAATCAAGTCAGCTGGACTTGTAGGCCGATATATTGTTGGCTAGTTTTCTTTAAAATAAAAAAATCAGATGTTTTAAACTATATGTGTTTTGTATACAACAATGTAAACTTGTAAAGTAACTAGTAACTAAAGCTGTCAGATGAATGGAGTGGAGTAAAAAGTACAATATTTCTCTCTGAAATGTAGCGCAGTAGAAATAGAAAGTGGCATGAAAAGAAAAGACTCTTTGTACTTTTGTACTTAAACACAGTACTTGAGTAAATGTACTTAACTCCATTCCACCCATTTATCTCCCACCTTCCTCTCCTCATCTTGTTTCTATGTCGCTTCTTCTCTTCTCTTCTTTCTTTTTGTCTGTCTTTGCAGTTCTTTCTTCATAATAACTGCTTATTAAACCCAGGGAGGACAAGACAGAGGAAGAGGGGTATGAAGGTGCGTGTTGGACTTGATGTACAGCTGATGAGGGTCAGGGGTCGGACGGGGCCCCGGGCTTTAGTCTCACAACAGGACATTGAGATTGCACATTATCATGAAATATATTTAGCTCTCCTCCATCTCATTACAGCGGGTCAAAGAGAGCTGCAGGAGGATCGGGACAGAACTGAGCAAAAACGAGCCACCGGACACATTTAACAAGTGGGGGACGAGGAGCCTGTGGCGCTGATGGACCATTAAGACCCTCCTTTTTTACAAATGGGGAACTAAAGGACAGATGGATTCATTGTAAATGACGACAGGTGAGATGTGTTCCTCCCGTTCTGACTTCCGATCCGTATAGTACTGTAAAAAAAAACATCTCCTCACTATCTGCTAGCTGCCTGTCCCCTGAACGCACTGTAAAAAAATCTTTATATCTGCTAGCTGCCTGTCCCCTGAACACACTGTAAAAAACATCTCCTCACTATCTGCTAGCTGCCTGTCCCCCGAACACACTGTAAAAACATCTCCTCACTATCTGCTAGCTGCCTGTCCCCAAAACACACTGTAAAAACATCTCCTCACTATCTGCTAGCTGCCTGTCCCCAAAACACACTGTAAAAACATCTCCTCACTATCTGCTAGCTGCCTGTCCCCCGAACACACTGTAAAAAATATCTCCTCACTATCTGCTAGCTGCCTGTCCCCTGAACGCACTGTAAAAAACATCTCCTCACTATCTGCTAGCTGCCTGTCCCCCGAACACACTGTAAAAACATCTCCTCACTATCTGCTAGCTGCCTGTCCCCTGAACGCACTGTAAAAACATCTCCTCACTATCTGCTAGCTGCCTGTCCCCCGAACACACTGTAAAAACATCTCCTCACTATCTGCTAGCTGCCTGTCCCCAGAACACACTGTAAAAACATCTCCTCACTATCTGCTAGCTGCCTGTCCCCAGAACACACTGTAAAAACATCTCCTCACTATCTGCTAGCTGCCTGTCCTCTGAACGCACTGTAAAAACATCTCCTCACTATCTGCTAGCTGCCTGTCCCCCGAACACACTGTAAAAACATCTCCTCACTATCTGCTAGCTGCCTGTCCCCAGAACACACTGTAAAAACATCTCCTCACTATCTGCTAGCTGCCTGTCCCCAGAACACACTGTAAAAACATCTCCTCACTATCTGCTAGCTGCCTGTCCCCCGAACACACTGTAAAAACATCTCCTCATTATCTGCTAGCTGCCTGTCCCCTGAACACACTGTAAAAAATCATCTCCTCACTATCTGCTAGCTGCCTGTCCCCTGAACACACTGTAAAAAACATCTCCTCACTATCTGCTAGCTGCCTGTCCCCTGAACACACTGTAAAAAACATCTCCTCACTATCTGCTAGCTGCCTGTCCCCTGAACACACTGTAAAAAATCATCTCCTCACTATCTGCTAGCTGCCTGTCCCCTGAACACACTGTAAAAAACATCTTCACTATCTGCTAGCTGCCTGTTCCCAGAACACACTGTAAAAAACATCTCCTCACTATCTGCTAGCTGCCTGTCCCCTGAACACACTGTAAAAAAAATCTTTATATCTGCTAGCTGCCTGTCCCCAGAACACACTGTAAAAAATATCTCCTCACTATCTGCTAGCTGCCTGTCCCCTGAACACACTGTAAAAACATCTCCTCACTATCTGCTAGCTGCCTGTCCCCTGAACACACTGTAAAAAAAAATCTTTATATCTGCTAGCTGCCTGTCCCCAGAACACACTGTAAAAAATATCTCCTCACTATCTGCTAGCTGCCTGTCCCCTGAACACACTGTAAAAAACATCTCTCACTATCTGCTAGCTGCCTGTCCCCTGAACACACTGTAAAAAATCATCTCCTCACTATCTGCTAGCTGCCTGTCCCCTGAACACACTGTAAAAAACATCTCCTCACTATCTGCTAGCTGCCTGTCCCCTGAACACACTGTAAAAAATCATCTCCTCACTATCTGCTAGCTGCCTGTCCCCTGAACACACTGTAAAAAACATCTCCTCACTATCTGCTAGCTGCCTGTTCCCAGAACACACTGTAAAAAACATCTACTCACTATCTGCTAGCTGCCTGTCCCCCGAACACACTGTAAAAACATCTCCTCACTATCTGCTAGCTGCCTGTCCCCTGAACACACTGTAAAAAACATCTCCTCACTATCTGCTAGCTGCCTGTCCCCAGAACACACTGTAAAAAACATCTCCTCACTATCTGCTAGCTGCCTGTCCCCTGAACACACTGTAAAAACATCTCACTATCTGCTAGCTGCCTGTCCCCTGAACACACTGTAAAAATCATCTCCTCACTATCTGCTAGCTGCCTGTCCCCTGAACACACTGTAAAAAATCATCTCCTCATTATCTGCTAGCTGCCTGTCCCCTGAACACACTGTAAAAAACATCTCCTCACTATCTGCTAGCTGCCTGTCCCCTGAACACACTGTAAAAGTGCGCGGAAGCACCTTACATCGCTTAGACCAGGGGTTCCCAAAACTTTCAGCCCACGACCCCCAAAGTAACGGTGCAAGTGACCCCCCCCACTATAAACTTTTATATACATTGCGCGCAACCGCGCACGCACTATATAAGTGTCCGAAAACGAGATAACACAACAGCCATAACATTACTCTACAGTAATTTACTCATAACTTTAATCTGAACTTAACCTCTCCTAGTGAGATGGATGAGCAACATGTTTGGAGCACAGCAAGTCCAGTCTGGGTTTAATGTTGGAGACCGCTCCTCGGAGATCATCCTCCACATTATCGCGATCTGCATTTATTTTTAAGGTACATCAGTGCCGAGAAAATCTTGTTGCACAAGTAGGTAGTGCCAAACGGCACCAGGACAGCCGTGGGTGTTCCCTCTCAACCGAAATCCAAAACTCAGCCGGCGTCTTAGAACTAAACGCCGTCTTCAAGGTCCGGTCGCTGGACAGGTCCACCGATGCGTCCTCCAGCTCGGAGGTCAGATGATTTGCCCTCGTTTCAAATCAAAAGAGATGTTCACTTTTTATTTATTTGCTTGGTTTTATTTTAAATTTAGCCACTAGTTTTATCTTGTGTTAAAATCATGGCTAACATATGCTATTTCTAATCGTTTTTAAATTTTTATTTTATTTCTGGAAATCAACTTGCGACCCCCCCTCTCTGGCTCGCGACCCCCCTGTGGGTCCCGACCCCCACTTTGGGAATCACTGGTTTAGAGCACCTTTAGGCGCCCTATTCTAACAACCTAAGTGCACGGCACATGCACGTGCTAGCTGCACGGCATGAATTTCTCTGGGCGGGCAAAGCAAAGAAAGGGGGGAGAATGAAAAGCTCAGATCGGCCAATCT
Organism: Etheostoma nigrum; assembly: GCA_029931835.1. Taxonomy (NCBI): domain Eukaryota; kingdom Metazoa; phylum Chordata; class Actinopteri; order Perciformes; family Percidae; genus Etheostoma; species Etheostoma nigrum. Next base: position 1,896,569 of record CM057249.1, read on the forward strand.
GAGCTTTCATGTTCTCAAAGGCAGAGCAGGATACCCAGTACTCGGTTTACAGCTATCACCATTTCTAGCCACTGGGGGGCCATAGGCAGGCTGGGGGAACACATATTAATGTTAAAAAAACTAATAAAATGACATTTTTATGCCATTGATGAGCACAGTACAGCGTACAGTACTGTCATCCATCGCATTGAATGCAGAGACAAATAAAAAACACACAAAACAAACACCTTGCAAAAGACCTTGCACGTCTCTGACCACTTGGCATGTCTCCAGTCTGAATTTTCAATCATTTACTTCTAAAAAACAAAACCTCGCTGTGCATGCCCCCATTCAATCAGTGCCTGTTATAATGCTAATGAGGGAGCCATATGGCAGACACAAACACAAATGAGGGCAGCGCTCGGGCAAAGACAAGCAGCCGAGTATTTACACAACAACAAAAAAGATCCATCCTGACAATTAGAACACGTTGTGTAGGTGGGATGACTCGTGTCTGTCTCGTTCGTGTTTGCTTTTCCCGTGTGCGCGTTAATCAGCATCTCTGCAGCTGTTCGAGTCAGAGGGAAACAAGAGCAGGCAAGGAAACGGGACGGCTGCTTCACCTCGGGGTTGGGATCCCATCTGCAGTCACATTATTTGATCTTTACGTACGGCTGGGCACTATATCGATATTATTTTCGATATATGAGGCTAGCTATCGTCTCACATTTGGATATCGTAATATCCTGATATGACACGTGTGTTTGTCTTTTCCTGGTTTTAAAGGCTGCATTACTAACACACCAGACTGTTGTAGCTGTATTTGCCTTTATCCACGTAGTTATCATATCAACATAAGTGATGATTATTTATCAAAAAAATCTCAATGTGGACATACACTACCGGTCAAAAGTTTGGGGTCACTTCTACATTTCCATACCACTCCATTATAGACAGAATACCTGCTAATTTGGGTGGGGGGGCTGATCTTTAATGCAATATCTACATTGCCCATTACCAGCAACCATTCATCCAATGTTCCAAAGGCACATTCTGTGTACTAATCTATCATTTAAAAATAAAAAACTAGAAAAACATTGGAGAACCATTTTGCAATTATGTAAGCACATAATGTAATCTGATTACTGCCCTGGTTAAAAAAACAATGCAACTGATCTCAGCTGGCATTCTGTCTACAATGAAGTGCAATGGGGATTTCTATGTGACCCCAAACTTTGGACCGGTAGTGTATGTTGTGAAAGCACCAACTTCCAACCCTACAATATCGCCACAATATCGATATTGAGGTATTTGGTAAAAAATATATCGGGATATTTGATTTTCTCTATATCGCCCAGCTCTATCTTTAAGACTTCAACATGACGGAAGTCTTTTCAGATTTGTTTCCATCCATATGTTGCCCATTCAATAACAAAAATGTGAAAAATGTTAGGAAAAAAATATCCCAATATTAACAAAAAATAATAAAGTTAGACTATTGGCTGAACTATAAAGGCTGATAGGAAACCAACTTTTACCGTTTTAGAGCTTTCTTTTGTTTTGACTGTGGAAAAGTCACTTGACACCGCAATACACAGCGTGGCCACTACGCCAAAACTACTTTACAGTCCAGCACCGTTCCTGTGTACAGCAGATCCTAAATCGGATAGGTTAGATCGGTGGAAGTAGTTAGGTGTAGGCCTGGGGAGAGGGGACTGGTTAAGGTGAAAATACCAGGGTAAAGCCGCCTCCACATGATACGGGTTTTGATTTCTGCGCACCGCTAGGAAGGAAGGAAGAGCAACGCGCAAATAGTAGGGTGACCAGACGTCCCCGGTTTCCGGGGACAGTCCCCGATTTTGGTGACCTGTCCCCGGGCTGGATCTGTCCCCGGAAATGTCCCCGGTTTTCACTGTGACTGACAGACCCGATACTGGAATGAAAGAAAGAAAACTCTGACCAAACGGAGCCGATCGAGCAGCACTGCTCAGAGCTCAGAGATGTTTTAGAAGCCGTATTTTACCATGCTAAAATCACTGATTATTTACATGGAGTCTGGAGGAGATATGCTGCTCTATACACGCTAAAATCACTGATTATTTACATGGAGTCTGGTGGAGATATGCTGCTCTATACACGCTAAAATCACTGATTATTTACATGGAGTCTGGTGGAGATATGCTGCTATATACACGCTAAAATCACTGATTATTTACATGGAGTCTGGTGGAGATATGCTGCTCTATACATGCTAAAATCACTGATTATTTACATGGAGTCTGGTGGAGATATGCTGCTCTATACACGCTAAAATCACTGATTATTTACATGGAGTCTGGTGGAGACATGCTGCTCTATACACGCTAAAATCACTGATTATTTACATGGAGTCTGGTGGAGATATGCTGCTCTATACACGCTAAAATCCCTGATTATTTACATGGAGTCTGGTGGAGATATGCTGCTCTATACATGCTAAAATCACTGATTATTTACATGGAGTCTGGTGGACTTTTATGTTTTAAAAAATGATCTTAATCTTTAACAGAAAGGTCAGCCTCCTTAGAAATCCTTTCCATAATGTTATCAGACACTTAGAATATTAATCTGAGTCTGTCAGCAGCAAAACGAGCACTTTATGAACGTAAATACAAGCTGGACAATTATCCCATTAACTTCCATTGTAGCTTGTTTCTCTGCTGCCGACTGCAGCGATCTCGTTTCATACTGCATCAATGTCAAAGGAAAATCTTTCCTCAATAGTTTATATTGTATCTGATACTCAGCTCTAGGTCTAGTGTCCCCGTTTTAAGTTTTACAAAAATTAAAAACATGACGTGTTTTGGAGGTATTTACGCTTCTGAGCTGAAAATGTCCCCGGATTTTGTCTGAGAAATCTGGTCCCCTTAGCAAAGAGCAGTGCGGGTAAACGTCATCAAAGGTGGCAAAGAACCCATTTCCTGTTGCTAGGTAACGACAGCTGCTATCTCATTGGTTGCCCTTTGAAAAGTTCAGTGGCAATTTGAGCTTTGAGCGCAGCGCAAAAGTGGAAAATCAGAGCAGGCAGAATATGGCAAGTGTCTCACTTTATTTGCGTTGTGCAGCCGTTTTTTTAATCACGATGTTACAACTACACAGATGCTAGCTGTAGCTACGTACATAGAAATGTGCACAGCGCGCGTGTGTGGCGGGGGTGCACTTGTGTCGGATTGATCTCCGGCAATTCTTATTCAGTCAGTCAGTTCATTGGTTATTATGTTCATATGTTATAGTTCATATTTAATCATGATCTACTGTACTATCTACCATAGTACCTCACCTCATCATGGTCATTGCAGTTGAAACTTCTCCATGTTGTGAGGATTCCAGCAAGGATGAATGCACACGGACTGTAAGAAAGCCTTCGCATTTACATTCCTATACTCATTCATTCAGCTTTTTCCTTTCCTTTGTCACATGTATGCACAAAGTAAAGACACAATGACAGAAACATCTCATGATGTAAGGCAATCCTGTGCCATGTAACTACACCCCAAACTACAGTCTTGTAGCCTCTGTAATTTTACCATCTCCCTCTTCCTTCCTGTTCACCGCATAACGCGATCTTAGATAACTTTGAAAGTCACCTTAAAGTAAACCATCAGTGTTGAAAGAACGGCATCATGGCTGTCAGTTATGCTTCCATGCTAGATGTTATGACTACATCAGCGCTACCTGCACTCGCCTTCTCGCTCACACAGATGGCCCGTTATGTGATGGGGGGGTTAAGACAGAGACCAGATTACACTCCTCTACTGCCTATAGGATGGTGACTGCCTGTCACTGAAATATATCCGGAAAAACAAAACAATGCCAGCCGTGATCTTTTCAAAAAAAATAAAAAATAAAGAAGCTTTGCCAGGGCTCTCGAACGCACCCTCGTTTGTCAGTGACGGTGCCAGCTGCAGACGCCCTGAGCAGAAAGTGGAGGAGAGAGCGCGCCTTCCCTCCGTCACGCTCACAATCTAATCTGGCTCCAGGACCGCTGGTGCCTGGATTTATGTCAGCCATGAAACAAGGCTGCGGGAAACGTCCTGCGGGAAACCCTGAAGCCAGCCAGGTGTGGGGACACAAACACGCGTAGACAAAACCAGCGACCAGGTTCCTAAGCGCTCCCTCCCCCAGTGAACTGGCTACAACCAAAAATCCACTCATACAATAAATGACTTGACGCAGTTATGAGGAACTAAGATCAGACTCTGGCCCAGAGTTGGAGCGGGAAAGCTTCTGTTTCTTTATTACATGCCAGAAAATAAATGATCTGAGAGAAGAAAAAAAGTGTTATCATGAAAAAGTTATCACACTGATAGCAAAAAAAAACATTTTATGAGAGAAGAAAAAAAATTATTTGAGAGAAAAGGTTTTCATACCAATAGCAAAAAATTATAGTTGAAAAACTTTTTTAAAGTCATTTATGAGGAAAAGAAATCTCTCTAAAAATACTTTTTTAAACTCTCAAATATATATTTTTTGCTATCAGTGTGAAAAAAAAATTCTCTCGCTCTCGATGCAATTCCTTGCCCTCGTTGCAGGATTTTTCTCAAAGTGAAAATAAGGTCATGGGCGCCCACGTTCCTATTGGCCAGTCGGGTGAGCACCGTCTTGTCTTGGGAGTCCATCTGAATCATTACACCAGTGTCACCGCCATAGGTGCGCTGCCTTAGTTGAGAGTGGAAGCTAGCGTTAGCTAGCTAACTAGACCGCCTAGACTGTCATCAGTGGAGATCGGATCGGATCTCCAGTGGGACACGGAGAGCCCCACCCCCGATAGCAGTGTCTAGCTCAAATCTAGCTCGGTGGAAAGCTAAGCAGACCCATGCAAACCTTTAGCGTCTGTATGTGACTCACTGGGCAGATCAGCAGCATCAGAGACATTATATGAGACATTATATACAGTAAACCCACTTTTACCACGTTTTTGTCGAAAACGCAACAAGAACATTGCCCCCCACCTGGCATGTCACCATCAAATCCAGTCTGCTTGTTACTGAGAAAATGCCCGAGTCCATGTTTTCACTGCTACCTCAAACCCAGGCGGATTCTCAAACAAGTGCACACACACACACATATGCACAACCTGTTCTCACTCCCAACTCTCCCAACATCACTGGCTCACAGCGTCAGACAGAGAAGACAAATTAACTGTTAACTGTCAGAAGACCGGGGTTCGTGTCCCCGTTTTGTAACCCCACCCACGATCAGTTCCTAAACCCAACTTTAGACGCACTTGGAGTAATAATGTGTTGACTTTTGAGATCAGAGTATTTTCGAGAGTATAGTGAGAGTCTGGGTTGTGAACCGTAGGGTCGCTGGTTCAAGTCCCTGTACTGACCAAAGTATGGAGTGTGGATTGGTAGCTGGAGAGAGGCCATGTCACCTCCTGAGAACTGCCAGATGCTCTTAAGCAAGACACCGTACCCCTCCCCATCAGGGTGCTCAGGGCACCGGTCCAGCTGTTAGCCCCCCCACTCTGACATCTCTCCCTTTGTGCATGAATAGGTCCTGAGCATGTGTGTGTAGTTCAGGCCTGTGTGTAGTGATACAAACACAAACTGAGATCCCTCACTGGGGATCAATAACACAGTATAAATGCTTAAATTAATAAATTACTATTAGCTAAATATACTGTCAAGCTTAAGAATCTCAACAACTTCACCTCTCAGGGGATGTGCATCCAACATGCTGAAGGTTGAGCAGGCAGACACACACACACACACACACACACACACACACACACACACTCTAGCTGCAGCCACTGTGGTTTAATGGATTCTTCATCATCTCCTTAACGTGGTCAGCTGACAGGAGTCCAATGGCTGCTCGCACACTTCCCATTCACTCCAGACAACACCATGAAATGTTGGCTGCCTCGGTCTCGCCTTGAATAAATTCTCCGCCGTGACGTCCCCCCTACGCAGTAACTCTGAGGTGTCTTTTATGATCTTATTACGGCTTAACGGTGTCCACTCTGAAGGAATGAGGGCTTGAAATAAAAGTGTGCGGGTGAAGCTTCGGGGAGGGGGGAGGGGGATAGATGACTGAGCCTGGGAGAGAGGTTTGATGGAACATAAAGATAAAGATCACCCAGGTACTTTTCATGAGGAGGTGGAGTTTTGTGTTGCACTAAAACTCAAACAGGCCTCCAAATAGTTAAGACACCTCGTCCCTGCTCAGTCCTTCTGTAATATAAACCTCTTAATGTAATGGTAATACATTACGCTACTGTCAACTAGTGCTAAACATAAGACTTTAATGCAACGGAAAACATGAGACACATAGGTGAGGATTTAAAAGTTGTAAATGTGCTTGAAGTTTTAAAAGGTGTCGCCTCAGAGCTGCCACTCACAACGCGTTATGGATCCCCAAGTCAGAAGAAACCTTTCTTAGCATTGAAAATCACTACTGTTTTTCCTTTTTTCTGAAAGTAAGTGCTTGAAGTATGAAATCTAAGTCAGATGGCAAAAGTAAAAACCAAATCCCAGATGCTGCACACCTCCACACAACCTGTGATTATTCCTCCTGGGAGGCTCAATTCAGACCAAAAAAAGGGATCAATTGGCTCAGTTTAACTTCCTGGGTTCACAATTGCCCCTGCAATGTTTTTTGTGCCATCTATCCTGATGATGTCTACAACAAAGAAATGGTCCAGCATATTAAAAAACTAAAAACAAAGGCATTAAAAGTCCTCACAATAAGTTCTGAGAAAAGACACACTCCCAAGGGCGAATATTTCAACCGCGGCATCGTAGCATCCGAGGCGAACCTGGAGCCAAATGGCTGATGCAAGGTTAGCTTCAGGCCACTGAGGGTCCGCAGAGCAAAGACAGGGGTGGAAAATATCAAAACATAAACATGCCGACCTCATTACAAAACAACCGAGGAAGAGCGGGTCAGGGCTTCCGGAGCGAGTGTGCGGATGGCGGCGGATATCTGAGCCCTTTTTCGAAGGTGACCCTGTGATCAAGAGTCATGGTGCTATAGGTGTGGGACAGCTTCTCTCACAGCGGATGGATGTCAGAGCCGTTTCAGTAGTGACAGAGAATGAATCAGAGCCCGAAGGAAAGAAAGCCGAGGTCACGCGGTGCACTTAAAAAGATCCCAGAGCTCAACTGTAGAGGAACAGAGCAAGAGATAGAGGTTTGTTTGTTAGGTGATGCTTTCTTTATATAAAAAAAATTGAATTAATTTCCTTAAGTTTCCCTGCCTGCAACCCTTAAGGATGGAGGTGTGTTTTTCTTTCTGTGAGTTCTTGTTAGATTTCGCTTTTGCAGGGTCATGACCACAATGATTGCACCAATCTAAGTTCTGGGCTCCATCATGGACGTTCAGAGCCGGTGATTTCAACACTTTAATGAGGTGAGCACAAAAGTTACTTCCCCTCCCAGTTCACAGACCCCAGAGCGTACTCATTTGGCCACGGTTTTCTAACCAGGTAAAAGATCAGGCTTTAGAGTAGAGCCCTGCGAGGAGTGTTTTCTTTAAACCCGCTCATCATTACCGCCGCCTCCCGCAGTGTGTGCGCTCTGCTCTCGCCCGTTCACTTGTGTGTTGGGTCCCGCCCGCACGGCAAACAGATTCATTGTCAATAGAGTGCCCCCCTCCCGCAGGGAAACTAGTTATTGTACTCTGGAGTATTCATAAATATGCACATATGTCTGTAATATGTAGCGAAATTACATTCTAGAGCAGGGGTCTTCAACGTTTTTTAAGCCAAGGACCCCTTAACTGAAAGAGAGACGAAGCAGGGACCCACAACTACATATTGTATGAAATGAAATTGCATATTAAACTGGGCCTACAATAACATTTGGCCAGCCTAAAGCATTTATACATACCGTTTTGCGTAGAATACTAAGCTATTAAAACAGCCCAATAATTGTTTGCCTGCTTTTATAAATCATGTTGAACGTTGAATGTTAACCATACATGTGGCAAAGTGAATCCTTAGGATTATCTGTCTGTGGATGACCTGAGTGACTACCTATAAGCCAGTAAGCAGTGGGACTTATATTTGCTAATAATATGTTAGATTCATGTTAAGACTTTTTTTTTTTTTTAAACCAAATTTTGCAATAATTAGAAGACCCCCCTGCATTGACTCTGAGGACACCCTATGGGTCCTGGACCCCCTGTTGAAGATCCCTGTTCTAGAGCATAATTACATTCAGTTGCAGAAATAAGTTATTCTAGTGCAATGTAAGGGAAAAGTGACATCGTATTCATTTATGTATGTCACTAATTTAAGAATGTGTTGTTGGCTGTGGTTTGTTTTGCTCAGGTTGTTTTTTTTTCCTTTGTGTTTCCCTGCTCTTTAAACGATTTCATGTTAAAGTCCCTGTTGATTGGATCCCTCAGGTCGCTGTAGGAGAAAGGGGCGGGGCACAGTGCCCCGGGAAAAAAGGGAGAAAGAGGGAATAGAGGAGTGTTAAGAAAGTGTTCGGCTGGTGTTTAACCGGTTGCACCGTGTGCGTTTGCTGATTTTCTAAAAGAAAGCTAGCTAGGCGAACCTAACGCAGTTACAGTACTGATCAGGAGCAGTGCTCCTAAATCCTGGGAACCGCTGTTTTTGGACCTTGTTAAAACCACCCAAATGTTATCGGACCAGATGGATCAAAATCCATCTGGTCCGATAACATTTGGAAAGTCTAGAAGAGCCGCACAATTAAATCATTTTAAAAATAAATGGCTGCCTGTGGGGATTACATGCAAGGCAAGCAAGATAACAAGAATAAAATGAGTCAAATTACAAAGTAAAAGGGGTGTTTGCTTGCTGATGTGTATTTTACTACAACTGTTGGACAGCTAGAAACGCATCAGAAAATTAACTGGGCTTTAAATTTGACACATTTGAAATTTAATCTTTTAAATAACAGCATAAAACTTTGATGAGTCTTTATGAGCAACATCCTTTATCTAAACGTGAACATGGATTTATCATTGATCATGATACCAAAGAGCTGGACAACCATAAAGGAAGTCTCTGCAGTACAACATGTTTGCGAGTAGACAAGTGAGCAATCTTTTTTTTCCTTACACAATACTTTGCTGTAATCATCCAGCCTTCCTTGATTTGGCTTTGCAGAATATGAAAGAGGCCGAGTCCCATAATGTGGAGTGGTAATTACGTACTGAGTGCATCAAAGCAGACCAGCTGCTGATAACACGTCGTAGGGACGTAAGAGGGGCCAAGGCTCTCTTCCAATTACCTCTCTCTCGCCTCACCTTTCTTTTCCTCTTCTCCTCTGCTCACGTCTTCATCCTACAGTTTTTTCTTTACTACTATCTGGGGCCAAATTCATTCTGATTGAGCCCGGACTTTGAGTAAGCCAAAGGGACTTAATTGAGGCATTATAATTACAACAAGAAAGAAAATCAGTATGGAATATCCTTATTTTGTGGGGGGCCCTTGGAAACGCAAGGATACTTTTTTTTGACAACAAATGTCTTCATCATGATGAATGCAATGCAAAGTGTTGAATGTGTGGCTTGAAAGAAAGAAAGATTAGGTGGGAAATGTGCTGCACAAACCCGGAGAGAACGTGCGGGCTCATACCAACGAAAGCGTTGGAGTCTGTGTGTTTGAGCACATTTACCTTCAAATTTAACAGTCTTAGTTTAATTCCCAACTCCAATTAGTTTCCTACTTAAAGGTTTGTAACTACACTCAATTTTTCTTTCTTTCAGCCCGTCAAAGTCTTTAAAAAAAAAATCCCTTTAGGGGCAATTCAACCGTGTCTTTAAATTACAAGTCCTTTACACTGGCTAATACGCTTCGGAAGAAACAAAATGGTCATATTGAACGTTTCTGCAACATTTGTAAATGCGCATCTGGCAATTGAAGAATGATTAACATGAATTTGTATTATGTTCAAGCAACTCAAAACACATGGTTTAGGAAATATCCTGGTCTTGGTTGAACAATGAAAACATCAATATTGCCTTAAAGCATTAGCCAAGGTACAAACTCTGGTCCAAGGTGTGCAAGTCCTGAGTTTAGTACACCTGACCAACCTCCAGACCTTCACAGACCTCCACACAGCCCAGCAAGCAACCACACAAGTCCAGTTGTGTTTATTAAAATAGTTCTGGATTGACAACGGATCATTTATTGGATCGTTCCGGCTCCACTGGGAGTTCCCGCCGGGAACATTCGAGTCGTGCATGCTCACATTTAACCCTTGTGTTGTCTTCCCGTTAACCATGAACTTGTCCTTCCAGTTCAAAATTGAAAATTAATAAAAAAAAATTGTGCTTTTCCCATGTTTTTGTCACTTTTTCCAGCTTTTGGCGTTTTTTTTAAAACCCTGAGCTGGTTTAATAACAGATTTCACACTTATTCCTGGAATTCATGATCAACAAACCTCATTTATATCAAATTATACATAAGTTTTTTGTTAAAAAGGCAGAAATTATGAATTATTTTAGCTACTAGTTAAGATTAGAGGATGTTGAGTGGATCTCAGAGGGGTAGATGTCCAAGTTTAGTCCGGATACTGGTTTGAAACCATTAAAAAAAAATGAGAATTCAAACGCTATTTGATTAAATAAAACGCCAAAATAATACAATGAAAGTAATCATTAATTTACCTGAACAACGTATGGAATCATCCATGTTATTTTTGGGCAATTTGGTTGAAAGAAATCCATATTTCTGACATAAAACACTGTGAAACGGGTCAATTTGACCCGAGGACAGGTTTACAGCATGACGTGTCATACTGAAATTTGTGAAATCCATGAAATAATAAACTTTTCTCATTACAAACAATAACAGAAGATGGAAATCATTTCAAAAACGTTTTAGCTATCTATGACTGTTTGATTGCTAACATTAGCTCAAAACACCATTCAACTGACAGCCTTTGTTGTGTTTGATGCTAACTTGTAGCTAAGCTAGCAGTGAACCAACTTGGTTAAGTAGGTCCATTTTTACTGTATTTACATTACAGAAGTCTCTCGTTAGCATCTTATATGTTACTTGTTGCAAAGTGACGCATACGCGACTTAAATCTGCACTCGACTCACATCGGGGAGTGACATCGTTCTAAACTCTCACTTTCAGAAACAGCAACCAGAGCCTCCAAGCTAGCAAGCTAACATTACACGCTCACAATAGTAAGTTTTGAACAAAATTTGAATTGTGCAACACACAAGCCTGCTTGGTTCTTTTGGGGAACAATTGTAAATATTTACTGAGAATATGTTTACAGCATTTAATCTCCAACTGGGATGTTTTTGGGATTTGCTATGAACAAAATACACACGGTGCTACAGTGGTAAGAGCTGTTGGAATTTAAAATTTTATATGTGCTTAAATATTGTGGGTGATTTGCATTATACATTCAAGCTAAAAGGTAAAAGCATTATTTCAACATAAATGAAGACATGTGGGTCATGCATTAAGTTTGTTGTTATAAGTTTATAGTTTGTTGTTTGTTGCATTAAGTTGTTTAGCAATACTTTTGTTTTATAATATAAGATGTTCTGGTACATTTTGTTATAACCCAGCTCTACAAATGTGTCAGAAGCTGAATTGATGATGTTAGAGACATCCTGTCTCTGGTTTCAGTCCCCCTTTATGGCCCAACTGCTCTGTTGCTTTGCAAGTCTCTGAGGGTCATAAACCCTCAGTCACATCCCAACTAAAAGATAAGGAATAAGCACAAGACCCCACCCTTTGTGAGATAATACTGGGGGTCTGAGAGCCAAAGAGTCAGACAAAGGAAGGGGAGAGCTGCGACAGCTTGATCCAGGTAACTTTGTCTCTAGGATATCCTATGTAATAAAATGGATTCACATTTCAACATCTGAGATTTTGACTACTAATTGAATGAACCCTGAGAATGGAGCAGGATTTAGCTCCAACAATTTGGCGCCCAACGTGGGGCATCGAGGAAGGCACGGACCCATCCTTGAGTAAGTGAACAACTAGGACGAGATGCGTCTCCACATTCAGCCCGGGCACTAAGGAAAGGTAAAGCAGAACCTGTTAATATCAAATCTGCAGCATTGGACATGTACAAAATCTGAATGTGGAACGTGCCTGTATCCTAGTTGCTAAAATTGACAAATTTGATAAGATGTTGATGTGTGAAAAAGTTTTAAATTTTAATGTGTAACATATAGTTTAAGTTTGAAAACGTAGTACTTGCAAGTAGTTAGTAAACCAGATGAAGGGTAATGTATTTCAAAGAGGGAATACATGAAGGTGTAGCCTCCAATAAGACGTGAACGTAGTTTCTACATTGGGACATAGAAATGAAAGTAGTCTGTATATATTTCAGATGAAGGGTAGTGTATTTAAAGTAAGATACATGAAGGTGTAACGTCTGGATCATGAACGTAGTTTCTACATTGGGACATAGAAATGAAAGTAGTCTGTATATATTTCAGATGAAGGGTAGTGTATTTAAAGCGAAATACATGAAGGTGTAGGATCCGGAGGGTGAACGTAGTTTCTAAATTGGACAAATAGAAACGAAAGTAGTCTGGTGAATCAGATGAAGGGTAGTGTATTTCAAACAGGGGATACATGAAGGTGTAGCGTTCGGGTGACGTGAACGTAGTTTCTAATTGGACAAATAGAAACGAAAGTAGTCTGAAAAATGAATAAAAATTTAAAAAAAGGGGGAATAGTATGGCGGAGGCTAAGACGCAGGAGGAAGGTCTGTTGGAATCAGGACCGTAACCATGGTAACGTTGAAACACGCGGCCGTGAGCACTCCAAAAGACCAGGATGTGCGCATAAAACAAGCACAGGACAATTTAGATCCTGTAGTACAAAAATACCCAACAAATACTGAGAAGCCGTGGTTCTGTCCACTGTGGAACGGAATGCATAAATTACAGGATGATCTAACTAAATCAGTGAACAACGCCAAAACAGAGGGTTCAGAGGGAGATGAGAAATGCGCGCTCTCATGCCCCTCCGCCCCTCTCCACTCACAGTCAACTCCGCTGCCGCAAAGCGAGAGCGAGCAACAACATTGGGTACAGTTGATATATGTTTCTATGTATGTCTGTATGTCTTGCTTTAATTGTTGTATGTCTGCAATTAGAAGATGGATCAAAATTATAGTAATATGTCCTGTCAGACCTGAGTAGTATTTACGGAGGCTGAGAAAAGTCCAACTAGGATAAAGAGGGAAATTGTGTAACATTTTAGGAAAAAGGATTTAGATTTAATGAGGGAAAATTTGGTTTAAAAACAAAAACAAAGACATAAAAGTAGTCAATCCAATGTGAGATCCATTTTATACAACAGCCATTTTAAGGTATGGGACTTAAGGGCTTTGAAGTATCCTATTAATGCCAGTAGAGAAAATAATGGAGAAATGTTTATTTAAACATTTTATGTTAACATGAGTTGAAGGGAAGGAAGGGGGACACAGGGTGCTGCACGAGCAGGCTGTCCTTTTGACCCCTTCCACAGAGGGAGTTGTAAAAAACACAGATAAGGAGAAAGATTTGGTCTGGCAGTAACGAGTATTAACCAAAATGCCTCTGCAGGGCAAAAGGTAACACAAGGGTTAAATTAAATTGAAAAAAAGGAGATCTGATTAAACTATGATGATGTTGTAGTGAGGAAGATGTAGGTGAAGCAAAGAATCAAACTTAAGTTAATGTGCTGATCTAAAAAAAAAAATTGCATGAAAGAGTTACTTGGTTAAATCACTTAGGTGATAGAAAACGGCTTTGATCATTTCCAGTTTAAAGAAAAAGAAAGAAATGTGAGGCTTCCTATATTGTTACCTTTTCATACCTTAAGTACATGCAGTACTTTTGTGATACTTTTCTTACTATGGGCAAATATTTTAGGGGACTTTTGTTGGTAACAGAAATAGAAAGATATTAGTTTGGAATTGGGATTTTAAACTTAGAACAGTGAAATGATGATATTCCTTTCTATTAACATGACTGACCCTACTGTAGTAACGTTTTTGAATTAATGTCATAGATTAAGAATTCTTTAAAGTAAAGTGAAACAAAGGAAGAGAGAAATCATTCTTTCTTTCCAGAGGTCTAGAGGACAGCTGCAGTGTGGGTTCTTTCAAGAAAACACACACACGTATAGAGAAGGATAAGGTAAAAAAGAGTTATGCATAAAGTAAAGAGGGGTTGCAGTAGACCTGCAGCTCAGTGAAGATTTTGATCATAAATCACACAGTATAATGAGATATGTTCTCATATCAGGTAACAAACTGGATAGACTGAACCACTGGGTGCTCCAGTGGGTTCTACTGTTACTAGGACTACAGGTCATAAAGAACACATTAGACATTAATTAGTACACATTTTTGTTGCAACCTAAAAATAGAAAATTAAAGAAACATTCTTTTTGTTATAATTCATCTAAGTTTATTGCTTGAGATAAGATTGAAACCAATCCAAGCTGATATGAGATTCCATTCTATGTACATTTGATGTGGTGCTCGAATGAGCATATCAGTTAAGCTTAATTGTGGATTTTGTTTGTATTTTGAGTTTTTATATGACAAACTGTTTAAACTTTTAAGTTGATGTTGAAAACATTTTATTTGGGTGATTCTTTTCTTTTTCTGTTTTGACTTTTTGTTTTGTTGCTTTTAAGATCAAGATGAAGTTTGTGACGCAAGACAGTGTGTTAATGGCTAAACTACTACATAATTATGAATAGGTATGCTGTAGGAGTCATAACTCAAAAAGAGGGATACAGTAGCAATAATACACTGTCCATAGCATTAAGGATATTAAAATTACTCTACAATTTTGTTTTAATTTGTGCAGAAACATGACCCGTAATGTAAACTGAGGCTTAAAAGAGATAAGTTCCAAAACCAATGTTTCTCTTTAGAATGTATTGTATGGATTTTATAGAGTTAAACCAGCAAGAGGGACAGAAATGTTATTTTATAATAATGAGTGACATACACTAAATGAGTATTGATAAAAGAAAAGATAATGCTTTTTGGAGTTCTGTTTTGTGCCACACAGTGCCTCGTTGGTGTCAGAATCCGGTCCATCTCGCTCCTCCAGCTGCAGGACCAGTGACAATCTGTACCAGAAGAATGACAACAACCATCACAGCACCTCAGACCACAGCACAGCTAGAGACCATAAAGGTTCATGGTCTGGCTGCAATTCTTGGCCCAAAGTGACATGAAAAGTGAACCAGGGCTAAACGTTTGATAGTGATCGCAATATCTGTAAGTGTGCTGTGCTGGACCGCAGAGCAAGCAGTGGGGTCCACATGCTCTGGCTGGGCCTTGCTGACGCTGATGGTGAGAGGGCTCTGCAGGGGTCAACCATGTGACCCTGAGGCCTGCTACACCATAAACAGAGACACTGAGGTACAGACCAACGATCAGCAGATGGACTGATAAGGAGAAGGGGGGAGCGAGAGACCTCCTGGTTCTGGTACATCAGACGCACACGTGAAGGGAGATTTGCTATTTACAGACTCACATTCTGAAAACACACATTCAATACTGGGAAAAACTAATATTTTAGAATTACTTATTCTTACTCTACACATAAGGTAAAGTCCATGTAAACAAACATGTATAAAGGGTTAAGACATGCCTCAAAGATATAAGCAATTTGGTATGGAAAATTACATTTTTTGGGGTCTTATAAAATTTTGTAACATTTGCATTAAATTTCCTGTTATAGTTTCAAGCAAGATCGGTGGCAACTATGTTAATACAGATGGGTTAAACATAGTCCTCACATTTTCAATAAAGTGTTAAAAGATGATTTGGTAGGGATAGATCAGGTATTGCAAAGTACTGTGATTTAATATGTTGACGACATTATGATCTGGTCACAGGATGAGTAAACATTTAATTGATGATCTCACGGACGTGAGATCAAATGAGGGACTGTTGGAATTTAAAATTTTATATGTGCTTAAACATTGTGGGTGATTTGCATTATACATTCAAGCTAAAAGGTAAAAGCATTATTTCAACATAAATGAAGACATGTGGGTCATGCATTAAGTTTGTTGTTATAAGTTTATAGTTTGTTGTTTGTTGCATTAAGTTGTTTAGCAATACTTTTGTTTTATAATATAAGATGTTCTGGTACATTTTGTTATAACCCAGCTCTACAAATGTGTCAGAAGCTGAATTGATGATGTTAGAGACATCCTGTCTCTGGTTTCAGTCCCCCTTTATGGCCCAACTGCTCTGTTGCTTTGCAAGTCTCTGAGGGTCATAAACCCTCAGTCACATCCCAACTAAAAGATAAGGAATAAGCACAAGACCCCACCCTTTGTGAGATAATACTGGGGGTCTGAGAGCCAAAGAGGCAGACAAAGGAAGGGGAGAGCTGCGACAGCTTGATCCAGGTAACTTTGTCTCTAGGATATCCTATGTAATAAAATGGATTCACATTTCAACATCTGAGATTTTGACTACTAATTGAATGAACCCTGAGAATGGAGAAGGATTTAGCTCCAACAGAGCATGAACCATGTTTAGAGCTCATTTAAATAGCTCATGTTACTGTATTGTATTTGTTAATAGATTATGAAGTAAAATTTTATTTCAGAATTGTTTTTAAAATCCAGAATATGTCACGGGTCAATTTGACCCGAGGGATACGAGAGGGTCCCGAAAGTGAAGACGATACAAGGGTTAAAGAAATGCAAACAACCCAGACCATTTTCTTTTCTCCTATCCAGGAGTGTATAGGGGCCAGACCTTATTTCACAGTGCTGTGGAGACTATATCATAGACGGTTTCCCGGGGACAGTCCCCAATTTTGGTGACCTGTCCCCGGCTGGATCTGTCACCGGCAATGTCCCCGGTTTTCACTGTGACTGACAGACCCGAAACTGGAATGAAAGAAAGAAAACTCTGACCAAACGGAGCCGATCGAGCAGCGCTGCTCAGAGCTCAGAGATGTTTTAGAAAGCCGTATTTTACCATGCTAAAATCACTGATTATTTACATGGAGTCTGGTGGAGATATGCTGCTCTATACACGCTAAAATCACTGATTATTTACATGGAGTCTGGTGGAGATATGCTGCTCTATACACGCTAAAATCACTGATTATTTACATGGAGTCTGGTGGAGATATGCTGCTCTATACACGCTAAAATCACTGATTATTTACATGGAGTCTGGTGGAGATATGCTGCTCTATACACGCTAAAATCACTGATTATTTACATGGAGTCTGGTGGAGATATGCTGCTCTATACACGCTAAAATCACTGATTATTTACATGGAGTCTGGTGGAGATATGCTGCTCTATACACGCTAAAATCACTGATTATTTACATGGAGTCTGGTGGAGATATGCTGCTCTATACACGCTAAAATCACTGATTATTTACATGGAGTCTGGTGGAGATATGCTGCTCTATACACGCTAAAATCACTGATTATTTACATGGAGTCTGGTGGAGATATGCTGCTCTATACACGCTAAAATCACTGATTATTTACATGGAGTCTGGTGGAGATATGCTGCTCTATACACGCTAAAATCACTGATTATTTACATGGAGTCTGGTGGACTTTTATGTTTTAAAAAAGGATCTTAATCTTTAACAGAAAGGTCGACCTCCTTAGAAATCCTTTCCATAATGTTATCAGACACTTAGAATATTAATCTGAGTCTGTCAGCAGCAAAACGAGCTCTTTATGAACGTAAATACAAGCTGGACAATTCTCCCATTAACTTCCATTGTAGCTTGTTTCTCTGCTGCCGACTGCAGCGATCTCGTTTCATACTGCATCAATGTCAAAGGAAAATCTTTCCTCAATAGTTTATATTGTATCCGATACTCAGCTCTAGGTCTAGTGTCCCCGTTTTAAGTTTTACAAAAATTAAAAACATGACGTGTTTTGGAGGTATTTACGCTTCTGAGCTGAAAATGTCCCCGGATTTTGTCTGAGAAATCTGGTCACCTTACTATATCAGTCCCGGTCTGCCTTCCCTGTGCTGGTTCCCTCCAAAGCAGGGATGCAAACATGACTCTGATCCTGATCGCCAAGGTGACTTTTTGAGTTTGTCCTTCTGGACTCCTGGCCTGTAAAAGTTTAAATACCTCTGGCCTTGTCCACCCTTTGCTGTAAGCTGTATGTTGTATTTATCAGTCCTGTCGGCTGCTCAGCAGTTTGCTCCTGAGCTTTGAGGGGAAAACAGCATGAACACATCGCATGAGTGAGCAGTGCTTATTTTGGAACTGGAGTTTGATTCTAGGCTGGTCTGAGCGAGTGCAGCTCACTGGAAAGCCACATTAGCTGACCCACTGACGTACAAAACCGCCGCTACTGTACCAAGCTGCTGTCCTTCAGGATTGTATTTAACTCATATTCATGGGACTTGACAGATTCATAAATGGAGAATTTTTGTATTTTTCAGAATTTCAATTTTTAAAAGAAAGAAATCTCAAGGTTCCGGCTGGATGGTTTTAAAAGTATACTTGTATTTGCATAAGTCCCTCGTACGCATGTAGTGCAGTCTACATTTATTTATCATGTTGGACAAATACAAAAAAGGATGTGGTATTGTATTCTCTGTCAGAACTAAAGCCTATACTTGGAATTATAGACAAGGCTTTGAAAAAAGAAGGAAATCATTATGCAGGGAGATAGAATTAGACAGAATATATTATTGAACAATTACATTTATGAAGTAGAAAGGCCCTCGGAGAGCACATGGGAAAAAAAGATGACATTTTGCTATATTTGTGATAGAAAATGAAAATGATATGTTGTTTGGCTGGTGGACAAAGTGAAAAAATTGGGAGACAAAAGTCCACAAATTGGACTTGATAAAGGCCTGGGTAGGCCCATGGCCCTGTTCATCCCATGTGGATTGACATTTAAAGTTATTAAAAGATCAATTCATGGAAGCATTTTTGGAAACGAGGAGGAGAAGAATCAATCTTTTGGTTTATAGCTTTTAGCCTTCGAGCAGTGTTCTTTAAAAAAGTCGCTAAACTGAATGCGACAATTCTGTAATTATCTGTGTTACAGCTCTTCGCACATTCTCCTGTGTAACAAATCTGCTGCCAAACTGGGCTGAAACAAACCATGAAAAAAGTATTTTAACAGCGATTTGACCCAGCCGATCATCATATTCCCCCTGTTTGTGTTCTCATTTACTGTCTGTCTGCTGGGAGCCAGTCAGCGTGTCTGACTGGACTGTAAATAGCTGTAGAAGCCATAATGAAGGCAATGATAGCGGTATCATGGATTTCCAATGACCTCAGTTGGGCCAGTTAAAGTTATATGCACAGCATAATTATGCATTTTATTGGTGGGGAAGGAAGGACTCGGTAATGCCATGTGGCAGTTTTATAAGGCTCTGCAGACCCTTCATTCATCAAAGGGACGAGGGACTCGTCAGGTCTGATCTGCACTCTTTATTTGTTATTATGTTATTTAGAGAAGAGACAGTCCTCATACAAATCCATACAAAGACACATCTATGCAGACACATTATAATAAAACAGTCAGAGACAAGAATACACACTCAGGTGCTGCACCTAAGAACACCGTCTCTGTCTGCTGAGGCAGCGGTTACCAAGGTGTTTGATTAGCGCGGTAGCCCTGAGCGGCCTCATCAAACGGCTGTGGAGATAAATGGAGTAATTGGCAAATCATTGGCGCTCTCTCCCTCTGTGTTCCTGCTCCGACTCTCTCCCTACACCTGCTCCCAATGGCTTTTTTTTAATTTATTTTTTTCACAACTGACTGAAGTGCTGCTAAAGACCGAGTTCAATAAGGATTTTTGTCCTTTTATCTTTTTGGTTCTGTCGCCTCTGTCTCCGGAGGGCACAACACGTATGCATGATTTGTTGATTGGCTCGTGGATTGCATTAATTAAAAGAAGAGAGACAATCCTGCAGTCCTTTTAAATCATTACATCATCTCAAAGTCAACTCTATGTTTTAATCTGAATCTCAGTTCAACAGAGAATAAAACCTGACATTTTGGTGAACTGTTCTTTGATCGCTGTCCAAAATAAGCGCGAGGTGTTGTACTGAGTTACTTGCATTACCAGCGACTAAAATGGACCACAAGGATGATGCCTGCGAAGGTTTTCAGTCATCCAGGCCAGAGTTATCCCAGGAAGAGGGAAAATTGAGAGCAAACAGACTTGGTTAAAGGTGCTTTGAAGACCTTTAGTCTCATTAGAGACTTCTCTCTAACTCATAACTAGAACCTGGATGACTGAGACCTTCATAGACATCTTGCTAAGCATTTAGGTATGCACACCCTCAGCATGGTACGGGAGTAAGAAAGAATAGAAAGTGTCGTAGCATGTAGCTACATGCATCAATGTTACCACTGCAGTAGTTTAAAAAAAAAGCACTTCCGTAGTTCTTGCCTGGAGCAGATAACCGATCATAGAAGTCCGGCTTAGAGTCACCTAATATACTTTCAACTGCTTTTATATTTTAAGCAAACTTAAGATATGCAAATATGTGCATGGACATTAAAAGATTTAACAACTAAGACATAAACTGAACAATTTTCACAGACATGTGACTAACAGAAATGGAATAATGTGTGCCTGAACAAAGGGGGGGGGGGGGGGGGGGTCAAAATCTAAAGTATCCCCCAGTATCTGATGTGGCCACCAGCTGCATTAAGTACTGCAGTGCATTTCCTCCTCATGTACTGCACCAGACTGGTCCTCCAGGTTGTCTTTGCCATGCCGTACCTGTCCTGCAGGTGTAATTTTGCGGGTGTACCGATCCAAAGCAGGTGTTGTTACACGTGGTCTGCCGCTGCGAGGTCAATCAGCTGTGCTTCCTATCTCCATGTACAGAACAGCTGGAAATCTTAACGTTTTAGCTCATGGGGATTTCTCTAAAATCCACCTCATCCACTCATCCACCTGTATGCAACCTCATCCCATTAATGCATGTTACTAACTCAACTTCTTCCCTTTCCCGGAGTCTTAGGCTATCTCGCCCCTCTCCTCTCTCCTATCGCTTCCTGCAGGTGTTTCTGGCTCTGGATCTGTGGAGTCTGGATCTGTGGTTGGAGTCACATGCTGCCTCCATGTTCCTGCTCTTAATGAAAAGCGCAATGAGGTAATTGTTTTTGTAATTTAGTGCTATATAAATAAAATTGAATTGAATTGAATTATTAGAATTTGTTTTGGCCAGGTTTTACATGAAAACCCGAAATAATGTAGATACGACAGGAAATACGGAAAGGCGTAATATGTGTCCTTTAAAGTTCTCTTTGTCTTCGCAGACTTACTGACGCCTAAAAAAATCTTCTAAAGAACTTTTTTTTGTCCTTTTCCAGTGTCAAATAGTAAATCAAAGAGGACCCACGAGCAGCTGCTGTGCGGTGCTCACAAAGCTTTGACGGTGGTTGGTTTAGAAAAGCTTGTTGTGTTTCTGGTTGTCACGACGTTTGGATGTTAAAGTGTGAAAATAGGCAGTGACAGGTGAAGATTTCAATAGTTTTGACTCATAATAAATGCTGTGTCAAACAAAAACTCACAAAACTACCTGTCCTTACTTGTCTCCCCCCCCACCCCCACTCGATCTACATCTCCCTCTGTCAGGAGGAGCACTTTGCGGAGGGTGGGTGACAGTAATGAACTCTGACTCGGTGAGGCTGGAAAGGATGTAAAATGATGTAGATGAAGAAGAAGAGTAATTGCTCACACAGGGTGCTCTGAAAAGTGTGTGTCAGAGAGAGAGAGAAAGAGAGAGAGAGAGAGAGAGCTCTTAAGTGGAAATGTGCGGCCCACTCAAGAGGGAGACACTTCAAATATCTGTTTATCTATTAATGAGATTGAATGGATGGATTGATGAACGGGTGGGCGGAGGGGTGAGTGATAGGGAATGAGGGCGGATGGAAATATAACGGTGAAGGATGTTAGAGAGGGTACAGGAGAAAAATATTGGTTTTTTAAGGTGGAGGGAGGAAAGAAAGGAAGAAATAAAGAATGAGAGGGGATACTCTTCAAAAACTGAAACGGAGATAAAGTGTAAATAAAAGACACCCCAACTTCAGACTTGTGTGTGTGTGTGTGTGTCTATGTCTCCTTGCGTGTGTGTGTGTGTGTGTGTGTGTCTATGTCTCTGTGTGTGTGTGTGTGTGTGCGTGTCTATGTCTCTGTGCGTGTGTGTGTGTGTCTATGTCTCTGTGCGTGTGTGTGTGTGTCTATGTCTCTGTTTGTGTGTGTGTGTGTGTGTGTGTCTATGTCTCTGTGTGTGTGTGTGTGTGTGTGTGTGTGTCTATTTCTCTGTGTGTGTGTGTGTGTGTGTGTGTGTGTGTGTCTATGTCTCTGTTTGTGTGTGTGTGTGTGTGTGTGTGTGTGTGTCTATGTCTCTGTGTGTGTGTGTGTGTGTGTGTGTGTGTGTGTGTGTCTATGTCTCTGTGCGTGTGTGTGTGTGTCTATGTCTCTGTGCGTGTGTGTGTGTGTCTATGTCTCTGTTTGTGTGTGTGTGTGTGTGTGTGTCTATGTCTCTGTGTGTGTGTGTGTGTGTGTGTGTGTGTGTCTATTTCTCTGTGTGTGTGTGTGTGTGTGTGTGTGTGTGTCTATGTCTCTGTTTGTGTGTGTGTGTGTGTGTGTGTGTGTGTGTCTATGTCTCTGTGTGTGTGTGTGTGTGTGTGTGTGTGTGTGTTAGTTGGCTGGCTCGCTGGGGCACAACATCTAGCACTGTATGTATTATTGCTTACTGAAAGTAATTTTCGCTCCTTCCTAATTATTCTGCTGTATGAATGAGTGTATAAAATATAAGAAGTAGGCGATGATTAAATCTGTCCTCGAGCAGCACGGCTGACTGATTTCTCTAAACCTAATTAATACCGAGAGTTTCAAGTCTGAAAAAACAAAGTCTTTGGGAGTATTTCTCATGTTTGGAAGCCTGCTGTCTGCAAGCGGAGAAGTTCATATTTTCCGTGATATCATTATCACCTTCTCATTCCTTTCAGTATAACTTTACTATACAGTCAAGAGGCTCTTGCTGCAAGTATGTACATTCATTCTACCAGCAAATATCTACAGTATATGACAAATATACATGTAGATACAGTACAAATGAATTCTAGTTAGACTACATATATATATATATAAATAAACACCTGGCTATAGTACTCTGCTATGGTGTGTCATGATAGAGTTTTGAAGGCGTGCCGTCCTTTCCAGAAATTGTATTTGTTTATTCATGTTTCAATTCTAAGTTTGTATTTCCTTTATGATTGTCTGTATTGTTAATACTTTCTTATTTGGTCCAGTCGGGGTGGGACGGGGTGGGACGGGGTGGGACGGGGTGGGACGGGAGGGGGGGGGGGGGCGTTTTGTGTGTAAGAAAAACTCATGTACCTGTACAGATGTGTCTCTGTTTATGATCTGTAATTATCAATAAAAAGAGGTTTAAACAACAACAACAACAACAAGGATCCTGGAAATGAGCTGCACAGACATTGCGGAAGTGTATTTGTAACCACCCATACACACACACACACACACACACACACACACACACACACACGCACTAAATTGGCCAGCGATGATGGGATTTGAATGATTGAATGATTCTACTGGATTCGTAATTTTTGAAACGATTCAAAGTAGGAATGGGTTCTCGATGCCCAACCCTAGCTCCGCCTCTCTGCTCTCACAGGATATCATCTGTGGCAGCGGCGTCACTGATTGGCCAACTGGCCACTGGGGCAGGGCGTCGTTTTGATTTGAAAAATTCGGAGTCCGATTCTTCATTTTGATTCCGATTCGTTGAGGGGTGGAGTTGAAACGGGTCACATGCTTATTTCACAGATAAGAGGAAAATTTGAATTTTATTCAATGGTGATTTACAGTTTCCCCTGGCTTTTTTTCACTATTCAATAAAGCCACACTTTATTTAAATTAATTTAAATTATTTTATTTATTTAAGATTTCAATAAAGAAACGATTCCATAAAATCACAAAATTTTGAAACAATTCCCAGTTGGAAGCGCTCCTCGATGCCCGATCCTACTGGCCACTGCAGCCACAATAGCTTGGCCACGTCTCACTTCCTGTCTCCCCCCCGCGTTCTATTGGAAATAAATATGCTGTCCACCATCACCCGCTTTCATTTTCTATCTCCAAAAACAAAACTTAAGCTTAAAACATGGGGCTGTCTGGCTAGTTGTCATCATACTCCTCTCATACACGAGAGCTACCTGCACAGATCTGAACCCTGCTCTCCTCCCCGCAGACTGCTTTTGATGCTAATATAAGCTTTAGATTATTCTACTTTGCATTTATTGTATGTCCGTTTGAGACGGCACATCAGCAGTTACATGAGAGCAGTGTGTGTCTGTGTGTGTGTGTTAGTATCTGTGCGAATGTGTATGTACTTTTCCAGTTGGAGTAGGTGAAGTGAGAATTTCTAGTTGGTATAATAATGAACACTTATGAGTCATAATTAAATTATACCAGGGCTGCACAATAGGAGAAAAATATGGGTTGTTGTTAAATATCGCAATAACGATGTTACTTTCGATGAATAAACAGATTGTGTTCTCGGTTCTGCATTTCTGCTGCTTTCAACAACAAATTGAACATTGATTTGAATATAAAAGGCAGCACTAAAATAGAATGACAGTTATGTTTTAAACTGCAGTTTTCTGCTGATGTTTTCAGTAACTCCTAATTTCCACCGGGTGCAGAGCGGGGCGATCCGCTCCGGCGGCAGAGTCATTAGGTTCTTTAAAGCCAATGTGTCTATTTCCAGTGACTGCTGAGCTGCTGCGTCCCGACTCGGCCCAGCTCCGGTGATCCCCAGCCTCCGAGCAGATTCTCAGAGCTTCTATTTTTGCCAAATGTCGGACAGCGGCGCACCAATTCAGCACAGATAGTGCGGAACAGAAAGTCGAGCACAGAAACAAAATAAAACATCCGGTTAATTTTCAAAATAAAATAGGATCATATGTCCCTGCACCACACCTTGAAAACACAGCAGAGTTGTTTCCTCTCTACTCCTCTGGATGGAAACAAACGGTTGTTGGTTTTGTGGTTCTAGTCTACATGAATTCGCGAGATCTCGTGGGTCCTCAAGACTTCAGCTGTCAGTCATGGCCGCAGCCGTTCCGCAACAAATCCGGACCTGTTGGGTGTTGACGGACGACGGCGCTTGCCCGTTCTGCAACCGGTGGAAGATGGGGCTAAGTCTGCAGCCTTATGAACGAGATGCGATTATTGCACCAGTTGATATTGCGATGACGATATAAAACAAACAATGTATTACGCAGCCCTAAATTATACTTCCACAAGGTAACAAAAAAACTTTCCTGTCCGTAAAAATCTGAAGGTAAGCTTCACCCACTTTTTCAGAAGGGAGTTCCTCAATAAGAAGCAGCTTAACAGTGGCGGTTCTAGGCCATTTCCAATGAAGGGGCCATGCTTGGTCTCATTTTGATTTTAAAATGAATATATTAATATAATAATATAAGTTTACACCACTCATTCACACTGCTCTGGCGTTTCAGAAACCAGAGACATTTGAATAACTCAAGTGTTACCACCAACCCTCCACATGTTTGGTTTTAAAAAAACTAACAATACACATAAACAAAAGAATACTCATTCAGTGTTACCCTACATATTATTCACCACTGCACATGAATAATATCCCCTCTTTGGAATATTTGCTACAGTTAGGGGGCCAGAGGGGGGTTGGGGCTTAATATTAAGGGGGCACTGGCCACCCTTGCCTCCCCCTAGCAGCAGCTTTAACTCCTTCATGCCAATATTACACAACTAAACAAGAACCAAAGTCACAGCAACAACACTCTAGCTCCTAATAGGGTCAGTAAAAAACTAAATGTTTCCTGTCCCAACATCTCCAACAGCAGATGCAGGTATGCTCTGTCATTTCACACTTTGGATCCTGACAGCCGATCAGTTTTTCATACGCGTCAGCTGGTCACTCACCCATCACTCGGAGCCTCTCGGCGCCCACTACCACCTCCTGCTCGTCGGCGGAGAAGAGGAGCTTCCCAGAGGTGGATTTGACTTCAAACATCTTGCCTCGTGCTTTAAATCCACTGGATCCTGATTGGCACACACAGAAAGAGAGGAGACATCAAAGAGGAGCGACTGCAGCTAATTTCTTACTGAATCAACTCGGTATTTGAACATTTAAAATACATCTAGGTGGAAGACATTCAAGGTGTCCTGCAGGCCCTGCTGACTTAAGCAAAAGAATACTCCAACATTACTTTGGAATCAGACACCATCATACTTTTTTAAAATTCATACTGTATATAAGTGCTGAATATTAAACACCAACGTGTTCGGGTTAAAGCCAAAGAGGTCCATAGTATTTTGCCAGGCAATGATGCATAAAGATAGGCAGGTCACCAGCTCTGATGTTGCATTGTACTATACTGCAGAGCAACATTATTATTTGGTCAGACATACATCACATTCAAAGTTTTTGGTTTTCTTGCAAACCATGTAAACACTGACATATTATAACCTTAAGCCATTAACCACAGAGCCAAATTCGTAAAGAAGAAATAGAACTATCTCATGTTCTGTGTCACTAGCATTACTGGAAATCAAGTAATATAACAATGTCTCATCTGAACCCAAACCACAATCAATTTCAAAGCATAACCATGTAGTGTTTGTGCCTAAACGTAACCTTAAAACATAACGGTCTCACATTACCGATGTGTTAAAAACCGTAACCATTACGTTCTATCGTTTAGATATGAGGACGGAAAACGATTCTGTGGGTCGTATTTCCTGCCACCGCTAAGGGCGTTAATTTATAAAAAGGCTCCTGTGGGTTGCATTAGACGGCAGAAATCAACAACATATATTGTCATATGGTTTGGAGGACTTGTTGGGCGAAGGTGTTGAAGCAAATGGATTCTCCTTTTAGCTCTGTTTTGGTCTCCACCAGCTAAAAACATTTCTGTCGGCCATTTCGTGCTGGGCAGGTAACGCAAAGTAGATTAATTTGAGTTTTATTGTTGA
The DNA here is from genome assembly GCA_029931835.1 of Etheostoma nigrum. Lineage (NCBI taxonomy): Eukaryota > Metazoa > Chordata > Actinopteri > Perciformes > Percidae > Etheostoma > Etheostoma nigrum. The sequence continues at coordinate 1,923,537 of CM057249.1, forward strand.
ATATAGCTGGAAACAAGGATAATAAAAATGCCAAATGTTTGTGTACCCCCCTTCCCCCAACCTGCGTCCTCAAGCCAAATTTCTCTCTCTGGTTAATGTTTTTTTTGACTTCAATAATTCAAGTCTGATGGCATTCAAAAGGTTGTCAGTCAACACTCCTGAATCAAGAAAAAAACCATGAGTAACAAAAATATTGAGGGAAATAGAATAAAGCAAACAATTTGGAGCAGTGTAATGAAACATTTCGTCCAGATGTGACTTGTTGGTGAAAGACATTTCACTGAAGGTCTGCAGGAAAATACTCAAATCCAAGGTGCCCAAACCGAGAGAGGGGGGTGTCACGAATAATAAGAAATAGAAAATGTAGACAACTCCGTAATGCTCAAATTGCTTTGTTTCATGAAGCGGCAGAACACACGTGCACTTGGGGGTGGGGTAGGGTTGGGTGGGGTTGGGTAGGGTTGGGTGGGGTGACTGATTGACATACGCGCAATTGATTCTGTCACTCTCCATCTGGGATGTGAAGTTCCTCCCCATTCATGAATGTCGCTTAGTCATTTAAGAGAAACATCTGAGCAGACTTTGTCTTCCTCCTCTTCAGACCCAGATGGCAAACGTCAGTCCACTTTTTAAAACGTGATTGACACTCCCTGTTGCATGTTTACACAAAAGTGATTTCCATTCACAGAAGACTGCCAACTCTATTAGAGTGTGACAGTACGGAAAATGGGGGAAGGTAAAGAAGAAAGTGCGACAGTGGCCCAACTGAGGCCTCTGCTGGCACAGTTAAGGTGAACAGAGAAAGAATGTATGATGTTTAATGCTAACGAAGGGCTGGAAAAAAAAAGCGAGGCAGTGACTCCTTATAGTGACTCCTGAGAGTCTGGACACCTCAAAGGGTCCGACGTTAACTCTAAAAATCTCACAATGATTAAAATGATGAGAAATAACACATCCAACGCAAAAAGTCTGGGTTTTCTTTCCCCCCCGAGGTTTCAGAAATCTTTGTGTAAATGTAAAAAACACAGTTTCAGCTCACCAGGCCTCAAATGAAACAATCCGTAACAGGGGATGTCATGATCAATGTTCCCAGAAGCCTCATCATACACTCCAGGTAGCCCAAAAAACATAAGAAATGTGCCCAAGAACAAAAGGAAGAAAATCTCTTCAAATGACCAGTGGGGCATTCAACGTGTCTCATATCTGTTGCGGCTGATGTCGTCAGTCTGGTCAGGTTTGATGCTTTTGGAAAAATAAAAAATAAAATATCGATAAGTCACATGGCTTACCTGTTACAAGTTGTGTGAGCAGCTGGTTGTTGCTGTTGACGATATTGACCGACACGTTTCTGGATGACTGCAGGAACAGCGGCCGGCCCTTCGAAGAGAGGGACAAGTTTATTCATGAAGTCTGTGGTGCAATGCTAATTAAATCATTAATTCAGTTTTTTTTAAAACAAGTATGACTACTGCTGAGGAAAAAAATTACAAAAAAATCACCTGTTGAAGACAAAACATTAGATACAGACTTTTCTTTAATGGGGCACAGCCAAATGAATGGCTATTTATTTAACTTGTGAAGACCCTATTGTGTTTATAAGTCCCTAACAGCCAAAACACACCAGGCACGTAAGCGTCACATAAAGCAGCATTTTTTTATTTCGCTGCAGCAATAGCTTCGGGGTCACCTCTAGTTCTTGTGCAAGAAACGAGCAAATGCTTTTATATAGACCTTATAGTGGTCCCCTAATACTGTATCTGAAGTCTCTTTTATATAGACCTTAGTGGTCCCCTAATACTGTATCTGAAGTCTCTTTTATATAGACCTTAGTGGTCCCTAATACTGTATCTGAAGTCTCTTTTATATAGACCTTAGTGGTCCCTAATACTGTATCTGAAGTCTCTTTTATATAGACCTTAGTGGTCCCCTAATACTGTATCTGAAGTCTCTTTATATAGACCTTAGTGGTCCCTAATACTGTATCTGAAGTCTCTTTTATATAGACCTTAGTGGTCCCTAATACTGTATCTGAAGTCTCTTTTATATAGACCTTAGTGGTCCCCTAATACTGTATCTGAAGTCTCTTTTATATAGACCTTAGTGGTCCCTAATACTGGATCTGAAGTCTCTTTTATATAGACCTTAGTGGTCCCCTAATACTGTATCTGAAGTCTCTTTTATATAGACCTTAGTGGTCCCTAATACTGTATTTGAAGTCTATTTCCCATAATTCAGCCTTGGTGCAGAAGTCCAGCCACTAGAGCCATTCCCACAATGAGCTTTCCTTAGGATGTGATATTTCTGGATCTGTAGCTTTTGAGGGGGGCTTTGACCAACTGCCACTTTTCTCTTTTTAAAGACATGATGTCTCTCTCTCATGAGCGGGCCAAATTCCCGGGCGTGCAAAGCAGAGAAAGGGGAGGTAACCATGCCCCTTATGAGGTCATAAGCATAGGCAGGCTGGGGGAGCTCATATTAATGTTAAAAAAACCTCATAAAGTGAAGTTTTTATGCCACGGGACCTTAAATGACTTAGTGATAAACACCCATCCTAATTTTGTGTTATTGTACATACAATATACTGTAAGTATTTATTGTTTTTTCTGATGCTTTGACAACATTGTCACACACACACACACACACACACACACACACACACACACACACACACACACAGTGTCCAAGTGCAGAGACTTCAGCTTCCTGCTCTGTTTGATAACTTCCATTTCCCAGAGTGCCCTGCACCAATCTGTAATGCTGATCACGTCGGACACTGCTCTTTCTGTGCCCGACTAATCTTCATGCCTCAGTCAACTTCTTAATTAGAGATAACGTCCTGACCATTGTGCTGCGCTCGCAGCCGAGGAGGGGATACGCCTTGTGTGTATAATGCTGATAACATTATGGCTCTAGCTAAAGTTATTGAAGTTCTCACAGTAAATACACCAAATCTATGATATGCAAGAAATAAAGGCCCACAATAAGAATGTGGTTCGACTTGACAAGAAGCTTGGAAATAGTTGATGAACAGAAGGTGTTGCAGTGCAGACAAATACATTAACATTAGCTGTGGAGTCATTTGAGTACATCAGCTTTGACAAGTCCACTCCTTCTGTAAAGGTCCAGTGTGTAATGTGTTTAGTGTTTTTTTTAATCAATGTCTGTGTTGCCTGTTCACAAACTTTTCCATGAATATTTACCACCACCATCAACTCCAAGTATTCTTTTTGGCTTGAAATGGGGAAGACGCTCCATATTCATGCGCCATCTTGAAAGACGTTAGCCGGTGAGGGACATACAGGACAGACACACTGCTCCGCCTTGCACGTTTTTCACTGTCACATGATAAACTCACAGGTGATGCTAATCTGCTAATGGGTATCATCGCTTCCCGGCCTCGGCAAGTATTTAAAATCCAAATTTCAGGAACAGGAGTCTTCTTTTTTGCCCAGAAAAAGACAAAAAAGGATGTTGAAAAGAGCAAGAGCTGGGCGTGAAGGAATGATCACAACGCCAGATGGGAGAGGTTCCTACACATTGGACCTTTAAAGCTGGAAGTGTCTGTGACTCAAACAATTCTGTTACATTACATAACAAGTCATGTGTCATATCCACTGCTATCCACTGCACCATTGCTGCGCCATCAATAAGGCTTGTTGTTGAAATTCAAACAATTGCACGTACTTATGGCCAGTTACTTTCTCACCATGACCAAAGTATGCTTGCCATTGTCGAAAATTGAAAAGGAATGCAACTGTACAGGGATTGAAAAGCGAAAAGAGTTAGCGAAACTAGCTAGCTACCGTCTGTAATGTTAATCAGATACTGGTGCAACTACTGTATGCTCTTATTGTAATCTACCAGCAGTACTGTAGTACCTTTATTTGAAATAAATACCTGGTACATTTGCAGGGTTCAAACCGACACAGTGGTGGTGTTTGACTATTTCTGACCCGAATTGCTTTGTTGCCCCTCTGGCTGTAGTTGTATATGGGGATATTTTCTCTGTCCACTGGAACGCTACGGCTTTTCATTTAAAATGGTTTATTTAAAACAATTATACTTATCAAACAGATGGAATTAGAAATAAAGGCCTGACTCTAATAGAAGCCTTCTTCACATAAAAGCCGGGTACCTTGTGCGGTTCAGTAAATAAAGGCCCCGGCTTTTATTTGAGGACTTACAGTAGGTGTGAAGGAGCAGAACTTCTGTCAGTAAACAGGGCCGATGTCCAGCCGATGGATCGGAGCATCCTTAGTGTAATTACATCTTAGATTAGATTAAATTATACTTTATTCATCCCACAACGGGGACATTTTGTTATTACAGCAGCAGCATTTTTTCAGTAACAGCAAAAAACAAACACACACAAACAAGTAAGCACACAAGAAATACAGGCAACCAGTAGACAATGATTATATGGTAGACTGAGTAAGCAAAATGGCGTCAAATAAAGGTATTTTAAAGTGCGGTTGCCATGATACTGATGGTCATCTTACTGCATGATAACCATGTTGATGCAAATAATGAGATAAATGCCTGGCGAAGTGAACAGCGTTCACATTGTTGCTCTCTAATGTGAAGATTAATAATTACCGAGTTTTGGGTTAGGGCTGGTGCTTACACATCCCAATGTGGTATCTACGTGCCAGTTTTGGATTTACAAGCAACAATTTCATCACCTTCCTCCCATGATTGTCAACTTTGCCTGCAGCAGCCAAAAATCATACAGTGTTTAGGGGCCTTTAGTTTCAAAGCTAGGAGTCACTGCTGACTCGCGAGCTGTCACTACCTGCAGCTCCGCTGACATCAACACGGGACCAAAGATGGGTAACATAAAAAAATGGAGCTTCTTTTTTAAAAAAGATTATGTTTGGGCTTTTCTGCCTTTAATTTTTGACAGGACAGCTAGGTGAGAAAGGGAGGGGAGAGAGAGGGGGAAGACATGCAGGAAACTGTCACAGGCCGGACCCGAACCCCAGACCTCCGCGTCGAGGCACAAACCCCCCAGCACATGCGCGCCCGCTCCACCACCAAGCCAACCCGGCCACACATAAAAAATACGTCTAATTGGTCAACTTTGCGGTTGGTGTACAGGGAGCAGAAATGGGCAGCTTTACAAAACTGATATCAGTCAATTCATCATTCATTCATTCATTCATTCATTCACCTCATAAAACAGCTGCAAAACATTTATGATACACATTAATCAACATTTCTGTAAATGTGCTAGTGTTAGCCTGCTGGCTGATTTTCGACTGCAGTCCTAGTTACCTATGTATGCATGTCTTCATGGAAATGGAGTGCAGTGTGAGGCATGTGAGGTATTCACTGACAATGTTCCTGATTTGTATTCCTAGGGTTAGTTAGTTAGTTAGTTAGTTAGTTAGTTAGTTAGTTAGTTAGTTAGTTAGTTGGGGTTAGTTGAATTGAAACAAGAGGCAGGACAAGTTTACTTTGTCCACATTCAACTGAAACCACGATCGATCATTCCCTAACCTCTGGACTCAGGACGTTGGATCATAATGATTAAAGTCCTGAACTTTGTACGTCCACCATGCACCCAGACCATCTCCCTACAACGTCCATTAGTTGGTCCCCAGTGGACTTCTTTAGCATGTTTTGTCTTCAAGCTTTTTGAGTTATTTATTGATCATCTGCTCTAGCTTTTCCAACATTTTAGACAGACATTGTAGTAATAATGGTCCAAATTGATGTGAAATTGCATAAATCTACTGAAAAACAGACAGGACCCCTCAACCCTTCCGCCAAACACGTCCCCCTAAGTCCTCGAAAAACCTTGATAAACACTGCACTTGCATCTATATCTATCTCACTCTTATCAGTCATCACCCAAATGTCCTGACCACCCATCTAATTCATGATGAGAAACACGGGACAGTCTATATTGTGCTACTAAGGTCACGTGATGTATAAAGTGGGTTATGTTTCATAGCAGCCGCCCTATCGTTCCATCTCTCTGCAGTTATTTTCTCTCTTGAAATCCCTCCGAGAGGCTACAGCAGAAGTCTTTCGGGGATGTGTGTGTACAGTACATGTGTTTAGTTCGTTGTGGGTGCCTCTGATCCACCCCGACTCCCCCTTCCCATCGTTACCAATGCAACAGACTATATTTCTCCCAGCAGGAAGCCTCTCACACAGAGAGGAATCAGAGTGAGGAAAAGAGAGAGGAGTTAGATGAGACACTTGGAGAAAAATGTGATTTGGAGTTAGTTTTAGAAAATATCTCTCGGAGGTAGAGCTTCTCCAGGGACTACAGCAAAAAAAACAAAAAAAAAACCACTTGTATTGAACATCAGGAAGTGGAGCTAAAGGATTTCTGGGAGCAATACGTTGGCTTTTTAAGGAATTCAGCTGTGTCCAGCGGCGATGGAATCAGTGTACCATTCGTTTCTTCGAAATCAAAAACAATGTTTTCCAAAAAGGAAAATCTGATAACAATTTTTTTTTTATTTACTTCTTGAATGAAAAATGGAAAACCAGCGTTTTCTGACATTTTTGTCCCTTTTTCAATGCTGTGGGGGATTTTTTTATGTTTTTTCCAAAGTTATTTGATATTTCTAATGTTGACATTTTCACCTTATTTCGAAGGCCCATTTTTTTTTTTATGATGAAAAAACTGAAAATGGGTCAAATTTGACCCGAGGACAACATGAGGGTTAACCCTGGTGTTGTCTTCCTGTTGTCCATTTGTTTTTCTGGGTCAATGTCCCAATGTTTTTGTCACTTTTTCCAAGTTTTTTTTTGGACATTTGTTATTTTTTTGCCGACATTTTTGAAGCTTTTCTGTCATTTTTGTCACTTTTTTCAAAGTCATTTTACCTTTTTTTGTTAAATGCCATAACTTCACAATAAAACATCCATATTCAGTAAGAGTAATGAACCGATGATTTATTTTACTTGTGAAGACGTTTTTTTTTTAAATTTTTTTTTTTTTTAACATTTTGGTTGAAAGAAACCCAATTTTCTGATAAAGAAACGTTTTGAAAATGAAATGAAATTTGACCCGAGGACAACAGGAGGGTTAAATTGTGTGACCCAGAAGCAATCTCTATCAGAGGCCCCGCAAAACATTGTAATGTAAACAAGTATTGTAAAAACAAGTCTTTTTTTATTTTTGGTTTTATTTTGAAGTAGTCCTTACCTAGGTACTGTTAGGGCCTCATACTCTGCTTCTGTCTGGCTAGTAGTCCTTACCTAGGTACTGTTAGGGCCTCATACTCTGCTTCTGACTGGCTAGTAGTCCTTACCTAGGTACTGTCAGGGCCTCATACTCTGCTTCTGACTGGCTAGTAGTCCTTACCTAGGTACTGTTAGGGCCTCATACTCTGCTTCTGACTGGCTAGTAGTCCTTACCTAGGTACTGTCAGGACCCTCATACTCTGCTTCTGACTGGCTAGTAGTCCTTACCTAGGTACTGTCAGGGCCTCATACTCTGCTTCTGACTGGCTAGTAGTCCTTACCTAGGTACTGTCAGGGCCCTCATACTCTGCTCCTGACTGGCTAGTAGTCCTTACCTAGGTACTGTCAGGGCCCTCATACTCTGCTTCTGACTGGCTAGTAGTCCTTACCTAGGTACTGTCAGGGCCTCATACTCTGCTTCTGACTGGCTAGTAGTCCTTACCTAGGTACTGTCAGGGCCCTCATACTCTGCTTCTGACTGGCTAGTAGTCCTTACCTAGGTACTGTCAGGGCCCTCATACTCTGCTCCTGACTGGCTAGTAGTCCTTACCTAGGTACTGTCAGGGCCTCATACTCTGCTTCTGACTGGCTAGTAGTCCTTACCTAGGTACTGTCAGGGCCCTCATACTCTGCTTCTGACTGGCTAGTAGTCCTTACCTAGGTACTGTCAGGGCCCTCATACTCTGCTCCTGACTGGCTAGTAGTCCTTACCTAGGTACTGTTAGGGCCTCATACTCTGCTTCTGTCTGGCTAGTAGTCCTTACCTAGGTACTGTTAGGGCCTCATACTCTGCTTCTGACTGGCTAGTAGTCCTTACCTAGGTACTGTCAGGACCCTCATACTCTGCTTCTGACTGGCTAGTAGTCCTTACCTAGGTACTGTCAGGGCCTCATACTCTGCTTCTGACTGGCTAGTAGTCCTTACCTAGGTACTGTCAGGGCCCTCATACTCTGCTCCTGACTGGCTAGTAGTCCTTACCTAGGTACTGTCAGGGCCCTCATACTCTGCTTCTGACTGGCTAGTAGTCCTTACCTAGGTACTGTCAGGGCCTCATACTCTGCTTCTGACTGGCTAGTAGTCCTTACCTAGGTACTGTCAGGGCCCTCATACTCTGCTTCTGACTGGCTAGTAGTCCTTACCTACTGAGCATGTGTGACTCCCAACAAAGATGGAACAGAAGTGAGATGTCTCACTCTGTAGCTAAAACAGAGAGCTCATCACACAGGGGGAAAAGAGGAGCTGTAGCAATGTGATTTGGTGGGTCTTTGTAAATTATAGAGAGGGGTCTACACACACACACTGTAATCTGTAGTGTTCTGAGAGAACTCTTGTTATGATGGTTTGACGCTATGAAAACAATGAAAATACATCTAGCAGATTAAGTCTAACATTAATTTGGAGTCATGTTTCTGTAACTTGCCCGAGTCAAATATGTACTTCCCTTTAAGCTCCGTCTTGGTCTCCACTGACTCCTAAAGATGACATATCTGGGTCTTTAGCAGCGAAACGCTTCACTGTGTTCAACAGCAAATATTATTCTATGCTATATGAACTAGCTAAAGCTTTTCTTTCACATTGTGGTAACAAATGTCCCAATTCTGAACACAGCTAAACTAAAAGAAAGATAGAAATACAAGAGACATGGAGAGGAATAGGAAAGAGACAGGAAGTACTGGGCAACACACGGAGACCCGACTGCAATCATATTAACAGAGGAATAACTCACAGCAGGGGTTTTCTTCTCTTGTTTCTTTCAATCCGTCTTCCTATCTTCTCCTGGACTGACCAATTGTCTTTTGCAATCACGTCTTGCTTGGTTTTATTCCTCTCACCTCCTCTGCTTAAGCTCCAGTACCAGCCCTCTCCCGCCTTCTCATTTCTCACTCGGCTTGAGTTATTGTAGCTCCCCTCTTGCTTCCTCTTTCCCCTTTTCTTTTTTTTATAATATGAGTCGCTTTTTCTATTAATCTCCATTCCATTAGCCCTTTGTTCCCACATTTCTAAGATCTTTCTTAAAATTAGGCCCTATGTTAGGGTTACATTCCATCTGTAGTCCATTGCTACTGGATAATAGGTTGGGTGTAATTAGCTGCCAAATCGGGAGAAAGTGGGATGAAATCTGATTTTATGAAAAAGGAAATGTGAGAACATAGGGCCTAATTTAGGAAAAAAATCCTACGTGGAGGGGAGCGTGCCAATGCTCCCACATTGGCACGCTCCCCTCCACGCTAGCTTTTTAAGGTGGTTGCCGGGTTGGCAACCAGGCATCAGCAAATTGGCAATATGGTTGCCATGTTTTAAACTGCCAATAGTTATAGCAATTCATTTAATATGTAACTATACACCCCATTTTAATACTATACAACGAGAGAATGGCTTGCAATATAATACTCCATCCCTCTCAAACAAGAGTGCAAACAAGGCGAATGATTCTTACATTCACTAATTGTAAAAATATAAACAGGATGAAAAAAACTTTTACAATGTCAACAGTCATTGCGTCCCAGACTACGGACGTCACTGACGGCTTGGCGCCTTTTCTTTTGCCGAACGCACCGGATCCCCGGTGGTCAGTCTAGCAATGAAGAAATAAATAAATGGAAGAAAAACATGTCATTTAATCATAAATAAACCGGATTTCTTTGCTTTCAACGCCAACGCCGCTGGCCTGCCTGTACTGTATGCTTGACCTACCGGGTCAGGGAAATTGTTAAACAACAAAAAAAGCAACTTATATAAGAACAGGATACCCCCCCCAATAAAAACAAAAAAAAGATGGAAAGCTTTAATGACTTTTGTGGCTCAAGACAGACTTGCTTTTTGATATTAAAGGTTGCTGGCCCCTGATGTAGAAGGCTACTTTGCATTCTCAATAAAGCTCAGGTACCAACAAATGCTTTTCTAAATTTATTTACACTTTTACACCTTTTACTTACATCATAAACACTATTTAAGTACATTTGTATTCCCAACTTGTATATACGTTTGTACATTCTTTCCTTTGTATTTTAATTCATCTTTATTTCTTGAATATTTGTTCTTGTATTCTACCCTATTTTTGATTTCTTGTATATTTTGTGTGTGTGCTGTGTGTCTGATACTGTAATTTGCTGCTGTAGCATTCACATTTCCCAATTGGGGATCGATAAAGGTCTATCTGATCTAATTTTATATTATAAGTTATATAAGTATTATATATTATAATGAATACAACAGCTTCCAGCCCGCTTTAATGTGCTAAGTAAATATCCCAGCGTCATCAGCCTGTATTTATACTTTTGTCAAATGAATGCACTAGGAATGTGCAGTAATGCATAGCTGCGTCTTTGTGAAAGCTTCTGATTATTTTAGTGCGCCGTTATGTCACGCTGCGAGCGTGTTGTGCCCGTTTGAGTCAGTGTTGAACTTGGCCGCTTCCTGCACGCCGCCGCCTGTCAAAACACTCGCTGGCTTCCCATTCCTCTCGTTCTAATTCAGTCCTCGTCCATATGTGTCCCTGTTTCTGTCTCTGTTACTACAGCTTCACCTTCTCTCCCATTCCTCATCTTCATCTCCATCCTTACTCTCTCTCTTATGCTCCTATCTCCGATGCTCATCCTCCCTCTCAGCTTGCGTAGGGTCCTAGACAGCAGAGATAAAGTGCCCCGCTCTCTTGCATTATCAAGCCATCTGTCCACTACCTGCACACAGCTTTGATTACAGCCAGAGTAGATGAGACAGAGGGAGGGAGTGCACAGCACTTTATCGTGCATGTCTGTCCATTTCTCTGACATCTCTAGGCTTGGATATTCCTCCTGAAGCTGTAATAAGCACAGAGGGGGCTGGGTACAGGGGGCGATTTGTGAAAAAAAGCTTGGGGAGTGCATATCACTTTATCGCTCACTTTATTGCCAGTTGGCCAGCCATGCCAAAACACTTACAGACTTCAATATCCAACGGAAAATAATCTCAAAATGAAACAGCACAACGTGGTGTCAACATAAAACAGCGTGTTCCAGCCCGAGACCCGAGTTCACTATGCGGCAAAAACTTAATACTTTCAATAAGGAAACACGGCTCCTTTGTTTCTCGGGACCAGGGCCTGAAATTCACACCCGACCACGCGCCAAATGCAGGTGAATTGGCGGGTAAGACTCTGAATCTACCTGCCACGTTGGCTTGTTGAGCATTAACAGTTGTTGTTCTTTCACATTTTTCAACCAAGTCTGCCATTTGCTTGGCTTTGAGCTACTACTGTGGCGCGTTACTGGGGTGAAGAGGCCGGCAGAAACAAGCAACCAACAAAAAGATGAGGATGATTCAGACGTTTTATTACCAAGTGGACAGTTGGCGACAACGGCAAGGTTGGCGAGGTGCTGATTCACGACAGCAGTACAGAACAAATCGGTCGTGTGTGTGGCTCGGAGAAAGAGGAGGAGGAAGACGAGTGTACGACTACTGTTTGTAGTCACTGTTCCATTATATTGCCATTGTGCATCAAACCCCAAACCGGCACCGCCAGACTCCTCCTGTTGGGGCTTTGTCAATTATAGAGTGTGGTCTAGACCTACTCTATCTGTAAAGTGTCTCCAGATAACTCTTGTTATGAATTGATACTATAAATAAAATTGAATTTAAATTGAATTGAACATGAGAAACAGCCGTTAAAAAACTGATCAGGCAGGGCTGCAGAGTACATTTACTTAAGTATTGCACATAAGTACAATGTTTACAACTACAAAATAAAATAAAATAAAATAAAAACGAGCTTGAACAGTTCCAATGAGACAGCACGTGTTCAGGCTGCATCAGGACTTGATTTATAACGGGTTTGCTGTTGAAGTCTTAATTAGTGACCTGCTGCCCCGTATTAAAGCCATTATGGGATGGAGCAGGAACAGTGACAGTAACCTGTGGTATGGAAAATAAAATGTGGCATTGAAACAACAAATATCAGCATTGAAAACTGTTGAACTGATATATAAAATACCAACATCAGTGTCTTGAGATAACTTTTGTTATGATATGATCCTATAAATAAAAATTAACTGAGTGTGTCTGCTCCTTTTTTGGAGGAGCAGTCAGTATATGATAACTGTCTCTTGACAGGGGGAATCATTAAATAAAAAAATACTAAAACATGTCTTTGAGTCATTCATTATATTGATTTTGTTAACTTGACAGCGCTTGACTGTGTATTCTTAACAAGTTCAAGAACAATGCTTGTGCATTTCTTGTATTTAACCAACTGGTAAAAAGCCAAAATCCACGTGCCACAGTGGCCAAAAACATGTAACGTTAATAAGTTAAGTTGTACAAATTACAACATTACACATTACGGCCCAAATCATTTTATTTCTTCTTCAGATCCTACTACGTGAACCCCGTCTCGGTCTCTATGACGTTCAACGATTGCCAATCACAAGCATTATTAATGGTGCGTTCATGCCACCAGGGAATATCAGGGACCGCCCCTGGGCTTTTTCTGATGCGTTTGAGATACCTTTTTATCACTTTTTGATGCTTTTTTAAAACATTTTTGTAACAAAACCATCAGTATATTAGTACACATCACTAACACCAATATATCACCACTAGGTTTACAGCATTTTCGTTCTTGAATTTATGGTCAATAAACCTCATTTATAGGAAATTATACCTAATGTTTGAGTTAGAAAAGCAGAAATTAGGAATTATTGAGACTAAAATTAAAGGAATGGATGTTGATGATAATCACAGACTGGAATATGTCAACTTTTACTCAATACTATTTCAAAAACACTTCCATTTGTTTTACAATGCTATAAAATTGAATAAGACGCCCCAAAATTAATGAAAGCAGAGATTTGTACTTGGCAAAGAGCGTTGGGTGGAATCAATCATGTTATTTTTATATTATATTATATATTATATTTCATGTTATTTTGGTTAGTTAAAAAGAACATTGATATAGGAAAACGGGTCAATTGGACAACACGGGGGCAAGACAGACTACTATCCTGACTCGGGAACTCTTCAGGACCCCCCAGGAGGAGTGGGAGGAGAACCTGGGCCCCTCGGCTTAGTCTGCTGACATCATAACCTGAGCGCAGCAGGAAACGGATCAATGCTTTTCAGATACCTCTGTGAGAACATGTATTGTAGTGCCTGTCCTACCATATAATCAGTTAGGGTGGTTTTAAACCCTCTGCAGTCGTAGTTTAAGCTCTGTCAGAGCCACATTTAGACACGTAATGAAATCGATACGAGTTGTGGATGCAGCTGCAGTGGAAGCACTTGTAGTTTGATGCATCCAGTACGAGTCCCTACAGGATTGTCTCAGATGTTGATGGTTTTTTTCCACCATGAAAGATGTGGTGACCCCAGGACTCTAATTCACACTCCCAGTCATTAGACACTCGTCTCTTCACACCTTCACACCCTCTCACCTCATCCTGTGTTACTCTATGTCTTGTTGCATCATCTTATTGTGTGTGTTTGCTAGAAAGTCATTTACATTTACATAGTGGTAACAACTGCATATATCTGAAAAATGCTTTATGACACACACAGTGTCGTTGTCCCAGGTTTGTGGGAGACTTAGGTGCACGTATGTGGCGGTGAAGTTTTTCAATAAATAGTTTTGAATATTTCTATTATGAAGCTTAATTTAAAAAATCAAGTCACAAAATTGTTATAACAGTGCTTCCTCATATCCTTTTAGACCATTATTATCACCATATCTGTGTCTAAAACAGTGGAAAAGCTAGAGCAGGTAATAAATAAAAAAACATTCAGAAAGCTTAAAGACAATGAGGACCAACTACAATCATTAGATCTGAGAAAAGTCTTTTAGTTAGTGTTGTGCTAAGTTCTGCTCTGCCTCTATATTTCTTTTTTCCCTTTATTTGTATTTTTAAGCACCCTCTTTATTTTTTTAAATCAAAGCCAGGGGATTTTAACCTTTTGGCTTATTCTGCCATTTAGAACCCATGTATACTCCTGTGTTTGATTCATTTGCACTCTCCCCTTCTTACATAAACTGAATTGAATCCACTGCTAATGAGGCTGACACTGGTAATTATCTAGGGTGTTGAGAGCGTCGTTAGCATGGCAAGCGTCGTCTTTGAACAACAAACTCAAACTGACACCGACTACTGGATAAATAAAGGAATACTTTAATTTGGAGACAACATATCTGGCACCATAATGATTTAAGCTGCATAAACTTCACCTGAATTCTAATATGTGTCTCAAAAATGAAAAAGAGGGTATAAGTGTGTCTTTATGCAAGTGACTTACTGGTTTGGAGTGGATTTCTTTGGCATAGAGGGGTTGGAGGAACTCCGAGTCCCCTTCCAGTTTCAGGCCCTTCTCTGTTATTCTCAGGTTGCCCATGCCGTCCTGGGACAAACAAAGACACAGGCACAATTAGTCAATGTTGTCTTCTCGTGTGTTTAGAGCAAGGATATAGCAACTGGCCATGAATTCCACACATATGCAGGGTTGTTCCTGCATAGAAGAATATTAGACTTAAAAAAAACAATTCATATAGAATGATAGGTCATTATTTCATTTATGAGAAACAGAGCATTGGAATAAAACTACAGAGTAGGTATCTGTGCCATATATACAAAAAAATCAGCAAAAACAGGAGCATTTTCAAGAGCCAGCACCAAAACGAAAAGAATTAAGAATAATAAGTAGCGATTCAAATCCTCTCTAAATGTGTTTAAGAGCAAATCACCAAACAACACACAGAACAAATACTTGAACATAAGAGCTGATCTCAGTTTGGGATTATTGAGAATTTGGGAATATTAACATTTTAGCAGTTTTATTAATTGGTGTTCATTTTACTCAAGCATAATATACATACTATACACTTTGCTTGAAGGTATCTACATAATAGTGGCATGACACTGTCATGTGTCATGGCACCCTAACCCTAACTTGTCATGACAAAACCAAATGACACTTACTAAAAGAAGCGTTATGTCATAGACGTTTATTACTTATTCATAATGTCAATGACACGTTCATGACAGTGTCATGTCACTCTTATGTAGACACCTTCAAATAAAGGGTAACCCATTTTTGCTTATCTAATTCTCAGAACTAACAGGGAAATTGTCTTTTACTGTACAAAGACTAGAGGGTGACAGTTTTTCGGGACTCCCAAGGGTCACCACAGGGTCCCAAGGGTCACCACAGGGTCCCAAGGGTCACCACAGGGTCCCAAGGGTCACCACAAGGTCCCAAGGGTCACCACAGGGTCCCAAGGGTCACCACAGGGTCCCAAGGGTCACCACAGGGTCCCAAGGGTCACCACAATTGATTCCCAAGCCCCCCTCCCCCCAGAAAAAAAGGCCTGTTCTGAGGCAGGAAAAATACTGATATCCACAAACATGTTAAAGACAAATCCCGGATGTTACACCGACTTGCTCATTATACAATTGAGGCTCTGTAATTGTTGTCTAAGTCTGTATTTTTCTTTTTATTTATTTCTTTTTTGAGCGGAGATGCCTGGGAACGCAAAACTGAATTTCCGTAAAACCTGACAACAACGTTGCATCGTATTTCCTGCTAAAATAGTGCAGAGCTGTGATCATGTATCTCTGGCTGGGTCTAACATCTGCCATTTTATTTTTCTTTCCAACACCTGCATTATGATAACACACACCTGTTAGTAATCTATGTGGCAAGATTGCCGTGTGGGGAACAACCTGTACACTGAACACTGTACACAGCCAGTATTAGAGTCATTACGCTGATCAGCCGCCCTAATCTCTTAATCTTTGTCAATGCATGGTAAATACTGGCAGATACTTGACTTCAGCATCAGTACTGCAAACCCATCCATTGGCAAAAAAGGCGGAAAACATTGCATACATAAACAGAGCCCGGCTTGTACTAGTTTTCATTATCAAATACAAAGAATATGCTGTTTATATAAGTATACAGTGGGTACGGAAAGTATTCAGACCCCTTTAAATTTTTCACTCTTTGTTTCATTGCAGGCATTTTCCAAAAATCAAAAAAGTTCATTTTATTTCTCAGTAATGTACACTCAGCACCCCATCTTGGACAGAAAAAAACAGAAATGTAGAAATTTTTGCAAATTTATTAAAAAACAAAAACTGAAATATCACATGGTCATAAGTATTCAGACCCTTTGTTCAGTATTTAGTAGAAGCACCCTTTTGATCTAATACAGCCATGAGTCGTTTTGGGAAAGATGCAACAAGTTTTTCACATCTGGATTTGGGTATCCTCTGCCATTCCTCCTTGCAGATCCTCTCCAGTTCTGTCAGGTTGGATGGTAAACGTTGGTGGACAGTCATTTTCAGGTCTCTCCAGAGATGCTCAATTGGGTTTAAGTCAGGGCTCTGGCTGGGCCATTCAAGAACAGCCACGGAGTTGTTGTGAAGCCACTCCTTCGTTATTTTAGCGGTGTGCTTAGGGTCATTGTCTTGTTGGAAGGTAAACCTTCGGCCCAGTCTGAGGTCCAGAGCACTCTGGAAAAGGTTTTCGTCCAGGATATCCCTGTACTTGGCCGCATTCATCTTTCCCTCGATTGCAACCAGTCGTCCTGTCCCTGCAGCTGAAAAACACCCCCACAGCATGATGCTGCCACCACCATGCTTCACTGTTGGGACTGTATTGGACAGGTGATGAGCAGTGCCTGGTTTTCTCCACACATACCGCTTAGAATTAAGGCCAAAAAGTTCTATCTTGGTCTCATCAGACCAGAGGATTTTATTTATCACCATCTTGGAGTCCTTCAGGTGTTTTTTAGCAAACTCCATGCGGGCTTTCATGTGTCTTGCACTGAGGAGAGGCTTCCTTCGGGCCACTCTGCCATAAAGCCCCGACTGGTGGATTGCTGCAGTGATGGTTGACTTACTACAACTTTCTCCCATCTCCCGACTGCATCTCTGGAGCTTAGCCACAGTGACCATTGGGTTCTTCTTTGCCTCTCTCACCAAGGCTCTTCTCCCCCGATAGCTCAGTTTGGCCGGACGGCCAGCTCTAGGAAGGGTTCTGGTCGTCCCAAACGTCTTCCATTTGAGGATTATGGAGGCCACTGTGCTCTTAGGAACCTTAAGTGCAGCAGAAATTTTTTTGTAACCTTGACCAGATCTGTGCCTTGCCACAATTCTGTCTCTGAGCTCCTCAGGCAGTTCCTTTGACCTCATGATTGTCATTTGCTCTGACATGCACTGTGAGCTGTAAGGTCTTATATAGACAGGTGTGTGGCTTTCCTAATCAAGTCCAATCAGTATAATCAAACACAGCTGGACTCCAATGAAGGTGTAGAACCATCTCAAGGATGATCAGAAGAAATAGACAGCACCTGAGTTACATATGAGGGTCACGGCAAAGGGTCTGAATACTTATGACCATGTGATATTTCAGTTTTTGTTTTTTAATAAATTTGCAAAAATTTCTACATTTCTGTTTTTTTCTGTCCAAGATGGGGTGCTGAGTGTACATTACTGAGAAATAAAATGAACTTTTTTGATTTTTGGAAAATGCCTGCAATGAAACAAAGAGTGAAAAATTTAAAGGGGTCTGAATACTTTCCGTACCCACTGTATATGTAGGCCTATATATATATATATATATATATATATATATATATCCTTTCACCCGACTAACCTGCATTTCTTTTTCACACCCTTTATGGTAAACACAACTTAATTAAAACTTCAAGAAATGTCATAAGCCTGAGTCAAAATTGCATGTTTCACTTTGAAGTTAACACTTCTGTATTTTGTTGTTGTCTACTCCTTCAGACAAGCACCCAAAGGATAAATTGTGTTTCTCTCTCTCTCTGGAAGCCAAGCTCATTTAAACACAGCAAAACACCACGTGCTCATGCATGCTGTATGCGGTTGATTAGAAGAGAAAAAACGGATCTGTGAAACTAGCAGTTCCCACCGGCGAGACGAGACGGTGTATCATCTCCATGACAACGCCTTTGCACATCCCTTCTAACTTGCGACTTTTAGGCTTTTTTGTTGATGGATACATCATTTGTTTCATCTAAATGTAAGTGTGGATAACGTTGGTGATAGTGAGATGCTTGCTACAGTTACATTTCCAGAGCATAAACACGTTTTATTTCTCTGATTCACTACTTTGTTGTTCTAACGCCGCTGGGCATCCTCTCTTCAGTCTCTCTCTAGGTCGCTCCACCATATTTTATAATATTATTATAATGTTGCCGTGCTTTCGGGCGGTCGTTGAGGCTCTGTCTAAAACTCTGCCAATTCGACCTTGCTGTTTGTAACATAAACATAAAATGGATTATGGATCATTTCATTTCTATGGTTTATAGCTGACTTTACCAGCTGACTTCTCTATTGGCTGTTGAAACAGCTGACGTCTTTTAATTTACGAGACTTGACCAGCTGAGTCGTAGCGACACCATCAGCTGGTTTTAGTCGAGCTGAGACGGGCTGGTTCAGACCGCTGTGACTTTTCCCTGCGACGTTCTAAAGCGACCCCTAATACAACCCCTCTACAATAATCAAAGCTAGCCAGTGCAACCCACAACAAAAACCTATTATAATTTCCTTTCAATAAAGACATTTGCATCATAAATTGATGCAAAGAGGCCCAAATTGTTAAAGAAACATCCACCAGAAAATGATGTGTTTTTGACGCTGAAAATTTCAGGTTTTGCTCAAAACTGCATATCTCAACCTCCAATGTTGAACCCAAAGTTACGCCCTTGCCAATAACTCATGGTCGGCAAAATGCAGTGCACACCGTCGGCATTATGTTGTAGGTGACACAATTCTGCTTAAAATCGGATGCCGTAGTAAATACGCTGCCTGTGGAAAGGTAAACCCAGCGTAACAGATGCGTCCACTGTCTCAGTCTGTATACCAGAACAGCAACAGACCGAAGGATATTAACCAAGTAATGATGAGAGGAAATTGGCTCAGTGTCAGAAATGGTTTAACAGAACCCAGAAGCAGACAAAGAAGGAAGGTCTTTTACAAAGTTTATTGCAGTGCAGTCAGGATAAGGTGAGGCCAGTGATACAACCGGGTGGCAGGCTAGACACCAGGCAGTAGAGGCAGGCAGAACGTTCTGATCCGAGTAGCAGGCAGGCAGGTACGGAAACAAGACAAAACGTCCTCTCCACGTGTATGCAACGTAACAATCCGGCAAAGACTGAGGAGCACTGCAGGTCTTAAGTAGCACACAGAAAGAGCTGATATGAATCAGGAGTGCTAAAGCAGTCTGTCAGGAGGGTGATCAAGCCACACACATGCAACAGAAAGAAACAAAACTCAGTCAACCACACAAAAACCCTGCCCAGCCAAGTCATAAATGAGACCTCATGACACTCAGGGGCTGGTTGGATTCAAAAAAGGACTAGCAAGACCTTCCCATCCAGCCATTACATACATGAAATGAGATCACCCGCTGGAAGATAAGGGATGTCAGTGTGACAGGAGACTAAGAAAGAGAGAGAGAGAGAGACAGAGAGAGACAGAAGTCATTTATCTGCCCATGTGATCTTCTCGTGCAAAGCCCTCTTTCTGTTTGTTTTCCTGCTGTCTTTTCATCCCTCAGGCTCCCGACGAGCAAATGGAGAGCAAGACCCTATGAAATCCCAAAGAAGCTGAGGACTGTTTTCAAACTTCATGTAATACTTCCCAACACTTTGTAAAATGTATTAAAATTCTGGCACTGCGACAGTGCGGGGGCGTGGGGGTGGGGGGTGATGTGGCCTGGGGATGAGGCCCTGACATGAAGCCCGGACGTGTTGTGATTGTGAATTATCCCCCAGGTGGATATCAGCGGGCCTGGGTGAGGCGGCCGGCAGACTGTTATCTAAACTCAATTTCCAACACTTTGATGACAAAAATCAACTGTAAGAAAGGAGGTGGACATTTTATTCCCTACTTGAACGTTCTCAACAGAATAGTTCATCCTCCGCACAGACGTATAGATTCCTATCAGACGTCAGCCAAATATTCTTGTGGTCCCTCGTCATTGAAATGGACGGCATTGACTCAATGATTCCTCCCACAGGCTAGTTTATATCTTAGACTTAATAATCGCTAAGGATGCATGATAGCTGAAAAGTAAAGTGCTTCAGTCGGTATCTCTTCCTCGCCATTCCACACACCTTCTTTTCTCTCTGTAGACATAAGTGGAAACCCACACTTACAAAGAACTGAATTATGGAAATTCTACTTATGCGGACACTTGAAAGGTAGCTCTTAATTGTTTCTATTTCATGAAGAAATAACTGCAGTAGTACTGGCATTTTAAAAGAATAATAGGACAAAGCAACATTAAGGGTTCCTTTCCTTGTAAGAGCAATCTTCTAACAGCCACAATGTGCGCCGTTGTCCAGAACAGAACTGCAAATAACTTTTGTAGCTGGATGACAAAAAGAAGGAAACCTAAGAAATGTTGTCAGGAACAGAAATGAAAAGCCATTCAGGACAAAAATGCTCATAAAGAAGGTGAATGAATGTCTGGAAAATGAAGGTGCAAACAGCTTTAAGTGCATTGGAAGTTCTGGGAAAGTTTGGGTTTCCTTAGCCTGACGTGGTCATCCTCAGATTGTAGTCAGAATCAATGCTGCTCCACTGGGCTGTGGTTATGGGGGCGTGTTTCAACCAAACCGGGAAAGAAAGTAGGCTCGTTCTGCGCAGAATCAATCACCGGCGATCGGCGCCCGTTGCATGCTGGTTAGATTTGTGTCCGACTTGATCCCAACATGCTCTGACGTCATGCACACGTGGGCAACGGAAATCTCACGAGAGCAAGGCGGCCGCAGTTCTGAGACCCAGGCGGCGCAGGTCTGAGACCAGGCGGCGCAGGTCTGAGACCAGGCGGCGCAGTTCTGAGACCAGGCGGACGCAGGTCTGAGACTAGGCGGCGCAGTTCTGAGACCAGGCGGCGCAGTTCTGAGACCAGGCGGACGCAGTTCTGAGACCCAGGCGGCGCAGGTCTGAGACCAGGCGGCGCAGGTCTGAGACCAGGCGGCGCAGTTCTGAGACCAGGCGGCGCAGTTCTGAGACCAGGCGGACGCAGGTCTGAGACCAGGCGGCGCAGTTCTGAGACCAGGCGGCGCAGTTCTGAGACCAGGCGGACGCAGTTCTGAGACCCAGGCGGCGCAGGTCTGAGACCAGGCGGCGCAGGTCTGAGACCAGGCGGACGCAGTTCTGAGACCCAGGCGGCGCAGGTCTGAGACCAGGCGGCGCAGTTCTGAGACCAGGCGGACGCAGGTCTGAGACCAGGCGGCGCAGTTCTGAGACCAGGCGGACGCAGTTCTGAGACCAGGCGGCGCAGTTCTGAGACCAGGCGGCGCAGGTCTGAGACCAGGCGGCGCAGTTGCTTTTCACCGACTGCAAGAGCCAGGCGGACCCAGGCGGACCCAGAGCATGCTGGGAAACGCCGGCTTCTCAGCTGATTTAACACCTAATTGGTTTACAACATGATGACATTTTATATAAACTTTTTATTGTTTTTGAATCGGTGGGATTTTAATTGCTATTTGTCTGATTAAAGGACGTTGTTAGAAGTCAGAGAGACTAAATCTGATCAGATCACTGATCATCTCCAGTCTGTTGTTAATTAACATCAGCAACAGATTGCATGTAGAGCACTTTGAGAGCTACTCTGTCATAATTAAAACAACTGGAGACTGTACAAACTGATATGTGGGTCTGATTATATTTTATTAAATCGGAATCGCACCACAGTGTTTTTGTCACTTCCTGTTCAGCCTGAAGGCGGCTGGAATCGGCTGGAAACTGTCCGACTTTACTATTGTCAGCTATTGTCGCTGCCGCCTGCTCTCATCTACTTCAGAGGCGCAGTTCATCTCCAACAAGCCTAGTGCCTTCTGCACTCAGTTGGATAGACCTCCAACCAATCAGAGCAACGGAGTATGTGACGTATGTTGAGCGACGCATAGTTGTCAACAGAACTGCTAGCTACCGCTGATGTTAGCTACTAGCCGATGCGAAACGCTAATGACGCTACATCCACTTCTACAAACAATGATTAATTTATTTTAGACTGAATTTAGCAGTCAGCTAGCGGTTAGCCAAATTAGCTGTTAGCTAAAGCGGTTAGCCTCCACCGGGAAGCGAATGTCAGAAGCGTGGATCGTGATTCGTGGAGTGTCGTAAATCCTTATGAAACACGATTATTATCAAAAAAAAAAATAACAATAATATTATAATTTTACATCCCCAACCCCCTTCCTGCACTAACTCTGAGGACCCCTTAGGGGTCACGGGCCCCCCGTTGAAGATCTCTGCTCTACATAGTGTCCCTAAAACGCACCACGATGGAGTGAAAACAGACAGTTCTTATGCAAAGTGTCCTTGGTGGTGTTCAGATCTATTTATTTCTATAATTAAAGTGTCCAAAATCTGTCAGTTTGAATGAGTAAGCATCGGGGACAGAGGAGAGGGAAGCAGATTGTTTTAGAGATAGGGTGAGATGCTATCATCCGAGAGGAGCTCGGCATACAGCCACTGCTCCTTCACATCGAAAGGAGCCAGTTGAGGTGGTTCGGGCATCTGGTAAGGATGGCTCCTGGGGGGGGGGGGTCTAGGGAGGTGGTCCAGGCACGTCCAGCTGGGAGGAGGCCTCGGAGAAGAC
Source organism: Etheostoma nigrum (assembly GCA_029931835.1). Taxonomy (NCBI): domain Eukaryota; kingdom Metazoa; phylum Chordata; class Actinopteri; order Perciformes; family Percidae; genus Etheostoma; species Etheostoma nigrum. Next base: position 1,946,349 of record CM057249.1, read on the forward strand.
CCAGGACTAGGTGGAGGGACGTCCAGCTGGGAGGAGGCCTCGGGGAAGACCCAGGACTAGGTGGAGGGATTATATCTCCAACCTGGCCCGGGAACACCTCGGGATCCCCCAGTCGGAGCTGGTTGATCTGGCTCGGGAAAGGGAAGTTTGGGGTCCCCTACTGGAGCTGCTGCCCCCGCAACCCGATATCAGATAAGCGGATGAAGATGGATGGATGGATGGATGGATAAGAATGGATAAGCCAGGAAGCCGAGTTTGCTTCCCGGGGAAAACCTAGAACCCGGGACATGGTTTCCTTGGGAGTGTTTTAATACAAACCGCAATCTTTTTCCTAATCTTAACCGTTGTGTTGTCTTCACTTTCGGGACCCTCTAATCAGTCTTTACTAGCACACAATTAAAAATGGAAGTGGGATTTGTTTTTTTGTCATAAGGTCATAATTCATGTTAAAAATCCATTATGGAAAAAACATAAGTGGTCATATCCAGAATAATTTTCTGAATTGAGTCAGGAATACATGTTTATCACAGAAGGTAAGGCCATTTGAAATGGATCAATTTGACCCAAATACCATACAAGTGTTAAGTAGTTGTTTTGGAGCATAATCTTAACTTTTTTCACTTCAAAACACTCATATTTTGTCTACTAAACTTAACCGTAATGTCGGCCAGAATGACCGGCAGCTCGCGGTTCTCAGTACCCGGCGCAAAGTCACCTTTTTCCGGGGGAACCAAACCACCAACTACCACTGATACTACGAAGGGTCTGTAGCGGCTTAAACAACCAGCAACTGCCGCTCGGCGTCATGGAGCTCGTAGCCATCCATGGTCTTCTAATTCTGTAGGATAGCATATGTTTTGGTGTGCATACATTTTCTTATCCAAAATATCGTATACGTAGTATATCGAAAGCACACGGCCATGAGAATGCGTTGAGTAATGACAGAGCGACAAAAAGTTCAAATGATAAACAAGTATTTATTTCCTAATGTTATGTGTCTTCATGCTTTGGGATTCTTTTCAATGAACTGACTGGTTAAGGGAAATCCAGCGAAGTGCGGCAAGGAGAATCCAACTAAGAATGTAGGATTAGGGCTGGGTACCGAATGCCATACTTTTTAGGCACGACCGAATTGCCTCCTTAGTATCGAGGATCGAAAAATGCCTCGCCACTTAATACCCAATTTCAATAACTCAGGAGTAAATCTCATCAGTGTCAGTGAGCCAATCAGCATGCAACATGCGTCTACCAAGATCTAACAATGTCTCTGATTGGCTGTCTAACATTACACGTCGTAGAGGCATGCAGGAAAAATGAAAATGTAATGTAATGTAATTTAAGACAGGGACAGCACACAATAAAACATTAATCTTGCAGGTTCTAGCACATTGATATTTTCCACCCTGGGCAGGTTATGTTGTATGTTCCTTTTTTTGTTAAAACAGATTTCATAAAATTGGTACCAAAAAAAGAATGGTTTAGGAGCCGGTATCGTTAAGTCACTGTATTGGTATTGAAATGTTTGAACAATACTCAACACAATACACAATGCCCTATGTAAGAAAATACTATAAAAGCGATATTATTCATATTATGCACATTTGGTTTGACTTCCTTCAGCTGCATCCATCGGTTAAATCATGATCTTCATCTCACTGACGATCTGCAATTAGACTCGTCTCAAAACACTTCACACAGTTTGCAGCTTCTTTTCTGATCAGGATTCTTTGTTTTGGTTCTTTGCAGTGAGCGGTGCGCTGCGGCCAGCACAGCCAGACGAGCAGACATGAATTATTCAGGAGCGCTCCTACCGGGACAGAGGCCTCTCAACACTCAGGTGTGCCTCCTTACCTCTCTACTACCCTCTCTTCTCCTCCTCTATTCCTTCCCATTCCTTCACACACTGCCTTTCATCTTTTTATAATCCTCTTCCTTGTCCGGTCCTTCTAGCTCATCATCCTGTTTGTCAGTTTTGGATTCCACATGTCCCATTTCTTATCTCATTTCCCCCATCTCACCATTTCTTCCATTACACACTCTCTCTCTTTCTCCCACACACCCCTTTTTTCTTTCAGTTCAGCTGGAAGGTATTTCTAATTAAATGGAACAAAGCTAAACCCAGCATTGCCTCCACTGTCACCACTCTGTTAGCTTGACAGCTATTGATAATTATTCAGGGTTTGTGTGTGTGTACTTGTCTCAGAAATAATTCTGTCAGTCAAATTGAAAATATATGGATTTATGTATGACTTTTCCAAACAAAATAAAGCTGAGTCCAGGGATACATCTTTTGTTTATATCACTGTCATGTGAGAGAATGTGCTAACACAAGTACAAAGCCTATAAAGTACACCACGCCTCTTTGTTGTTATTTGACAATTATATAATAATTGATACAAGCCTGCACTTTGCAAAAGATCTGTGTCAGTCATTTTACGTACTTCAGTACAAGTAAGGGATGTCCCAATCCCCCTCCCCACGATCCAAGTTTCGATTCAATACTTGTAGTAGCTCAGATAATAGAGCTGCACACCATGTTTATGAATAAACCCCGCTGGACAACGAAAAAACTAAACTAAGGGACTACTTTTGCGCTTAATAGTCAATCTTTGATTTTCTTGACGTGTTTTACTGATGCCGGTTCCAGGTAATAGTGGCCTGAAAGCGTGGTGGTATCCTGGTGGAATCACGGAAGAAGCGTGGAGAAATTAAGTAATCTGCTTCTGTAAAAATACAATGACTAGGAAAGACTTTTTTTTGACTCGTTGCCAGGGGCTGCAGGCTCTGAGACACTGTCTGGACAGGCACTGGTTAAAGCCACTGGCTAGTGGCTTCAACAAACTGACTGACCCAGAATCGATTGTGACACGCTGAAGGCTGCAAAAATGCACCGGTCGAATCCTACCAATTCAGGGCTGTTCTTCTTGGCTGCATTTGAAGCCGTTTTTGAAATGGGACAAATCAGACAACCCAGCCTCTAACTGGGACAAAACAAAAGGCATTCATGAATTTGTTGAATGCTTCTACTTCCATGGCAGACACCATGACAACATCACAATCAGAGATTAGGAATTGTAAATGCTGTTGCATTGCGGGTTCCCAGATTTGAATTACAGCCTGTGTAAATCTTACCCTCCAGGCAGCTTAAACACTTCTCTTCCAGCACAAGTCAGCAAATAGATGACAGGGGGGGCTCAGAGGTAGAACCGAGCCGTGTGTTTGTCACAGGTAAACAGAGGACCAAGCCAAGAAGAAGCTGTTCCTCTGTTTATTCTCTCAATTACCAGCAAAACTTGCATTAGCTTTTCAAATGCAAATGGTTACATGAAAGAGCTCTCTGGCCACCTGCGAACCCTCCGCCAAAAAGCACTCGGAGAGTAAAATGGAGGGGCAATGGTGAGGCAACAATGCGTCTCCTGCAATCCATTCGCTCTCCAATCCTGCAACACTGAGTGCTCTTTCAATCAGCCTTTGTTGGCCCTGTGTGGCTGCCGGGCACCAACATGGCCCAACTCCAAACTAATACATTTTTCAATTGATCCGTCTGATAACAACACAACAGAAAAAAATAAGTTTTCCCTTCTGTCCTACAGTGTGAGCGGAGCATCACCTAGAACTCAGATCAGATCAGCATTGGGGAAATTCCCTTGTCACAACAAATACACAAAAAAATAAGAATAATAACACTATGGACACTTCTTCAGTGTTTTTCCTGGCTCTGGGTGTTTTAGACATCCTTCTTCAGGAAAACATATTTTTTCAATAATATAAATGAAATTTCCCCAAACATTTTGCGTCTCTGTAGAATTTTGTGGGATTTGGCATCTCTTTGTAGTCGTGTTGTGTCTCTTTTTGGTCATTTAGGGTTTCTTTGGGGGTGTTTTGGGTCTCTGTGGTCATTTGGCGTCTCTTTGTAGTCACTTTGTGTCCCTTTGTGGTAGTTTTGCATCCTGTTCTTCCATTATTTTGGACCATTACTTTTCTGTCATGGGTTCACTTTTTACATCATTTAACTAACGTACTTGTTCAACTTAGTACATACAGATAATCACAGTAAAAGTGCTGGCACAGCGCCAACTAGTGGAATGGGTACTCAATGCTCAACGGCACATACATCACAGTTATTATCACCATATCTGTGTCTTAAACTTCAGAAAAGCTAGAACACATAATACATCATTCTCAGAAGCATAAAGACAAAACATGCAGAAGAAGTCCATCCACACTCATTAGATCTGAGGAAAGTCTTTTGGTGAAATTAATTTGGCTTGGGTGCTGCACCTAAACCTTATAATGGCAGGGACAATCCTGTTCTTGTATTTTCTGGTGGGGGGCATATATATATATATATATATATATATATATATATATATATATATATATATATATATACACACACAGATGAAAATACAGATGAATTTGAAATAGCCTATTGTAACACAAAGTGCTTCTTGTCACTAATAAAACTCGGCATTCACTATAAATAAAAACAGGAGCTGAGGAAATCATTATAAATCTCATCATTCGACAGTGAGAAAACACCTGAGGCAGGATTAGAAAAAGAAAAACTCCAACTTGGTATATACCAACATCAGTATCTGATGTTATAGGTAGGGTTAGGGTTAAGTGTCATCCGTAAAGAGAACACCTCTCTAAGGTGTCAGTACGCCATCGAATGAGAGCATTTGCCCACTAAAGTCAGTTAGGGTGACGAACTGCAGTCAGAGAGAGAGAGAGAGAGAGAGAGAGAGAGAGAGAGGGATGAACCCTGCACATTTTAGAGTGGCCTTTTATTGTGGCCAACCTAAGGCACACCTGTGCAGTAATGATGCTGTCTGATCAGCACCTGGGAGGTGGATGGGTTATTTCGGCAAAGGGGAAGTGCTCACTACCACAGATTTAGACAGATTTGTGAACAATATTTGAGAGAAATAAGCCTTCTGTGTACATAGAAACAGTCTCAGATCTTTGAGTTCAGCTCATGAAAAATGGAGGCAAAAACAAAAGTGTTGCATTTATAATGTTGTTCAGTGTAGATAAATAAATAAATGAAGCTCAATCCATTATCCATTCATCCATCTTAAGGGATAGACCGATAATTGAGCCTTGGCTGATTATTGAGCCGTTTTTTGGCAGTTTGAAGATGATCTGTATCAGCGTTTTATTTGCCTGATAACCGATAAAGTTAATGAATGAGAAAGTGTTCTACTTTGATTCTGCTACAGCTGTGTGTCCTCCTCTCTGCTTTGGTTTCACTCCCCATTGAGTCTGACTTAATGTCTGTCCCAAAATTCAGCCTTGGTGCAGAATTACAGCCACTAGTCCCACAATGAGCTTTCCTTAGTATGGGCCATTTCTGAGGCTGTAGCTTTTGCTCGTTTGAAAGCCATGATGTCTCTCTCTCATGGGTGGGCCAAATTCTTGTGGCGGACAAAGCAGAGAAAGAGGAGGTAACCTTGCCCCTTATGACCTCATAAGGGGAAGATTCCAGATGGGCCCCGTCTGAGCTTTCATTGTCTCAAAGGCAGAGCAGGATACCCATGGCTCGGTTTACACCTATCGCCATTTCTAGGCCACTGGGGGACCATAGGCAGGCTGGGGGAACACATATTAATGTTAAAAAACCTCATACAGTGACATTTTAATGCAATGGGACCTTTAATGCATATAAACTAAGTGTGAGTTTGTAGCCTTCCAAAATCTTAATTTTTTACATAAAGATTTTCATTTTTCACTGTGAATGCATATCGGTTCCAAATATCAGTTTCATTAACTACTTTTAATCAGTATCGGCCCTGAAAAACCAGTATCAGTCGATCCCTAATCCATCTAAAGCGATAAGTGTTTTTTAAACTAATAAGGCACTCAATAGTAACAACATATATAGTGAACAGAGGTGAAAAGAGTACAGAAATATTTGACTTAAGTAAAATTACTATTACATTGATGAACCTTTACTTAAGTACAAGTCAAATTACCGGTATAAAAAATCTACTTAAGTAAAAGTAAAAAGTAGCTTATTTAAAATGTACGCAAAGATAAAGTTACTTAGTTCATTTTTAACAGCGGGGGAATATACTTCTTATATTCACGCTTAATATCTTATTTATACTTCAATTGTATTACTATATTATGCAGTCTTTAGCGATTTGTTAAGGGCAAAAAAACAAAAAAAATAATCCCAAAACTTTTTTTTTTACTCTGTAAAAAAAATTTGAGTCAAAATGTAGCGAAGTACAACACTTCAAACAAAACATACTTAAGTAAAAGTTTAAGTAAAGATTAAAAAAAATACTTTAAAAAAGTAAAAGTACACACAAAAGTCATTGTTATTTGCTCCTTTCCACCTCTGACAGTGCAGAATATCTCAAAGTGTCCGACTTGACTCAGAGAGGCTGCTCTCTCTTTCTCTCTCTCACTCTCTCTCTTTCTCTCGTTCTTTCTCTCGCCCAACAGGTGAAAGCTGCAACGTCATGTTGCAACACCCTGCGATGGCTATCAGTGGAATTGGCTTTGAGATTGCTCTCCACAGCAGACCCCCGCTCGTCTGATTGAGGCCCTCGACGCTGCACCACATCATCCATCAACGGGATAGGAGAGCAGATGGGAGGACGGAGAACCCGGGAATGAAAGATGAAAGAAAAGGAGAGCGGGAGGGGGGTATTGATAAACCAAGAGGAGAGATAAGACTGGGAAAAACAGATAGATAAACACAGAGAGCAAGATAAGGGTTGAAGAGAAAATGAGACAGACGACGTGTTGGGTGTAAATGGTTCAAAAGCTGCCGACCTCAAGTGGAGTAGAGAGAGAGGGGTGGAGGAGAAAGGAGGGAGCAGGGGAGACTGATGGAAACTTTGGAAGGTGGGAGGAAAAATTAGTGAGCGACTGAATTAGACGAGCAGTAAGAGAGAGAGAGAGAGAGAGAGAGAGTGTCCACACCAATGTGGCTGCATTTGAGAAGCGATCTTCTCCTCTCGGTTTGGTCATTACGTCCACTTTAAGCCGCCGCTTTCAAAACCTAAGCGCTTCCAAAAAGCTCCCCAAGGTATCATTGTGAGAAGGCTGGCCTCACTTTGCAGTGCTGATGGAGAGAAAATGGAGCTTTTGTTTAGCAGCAACTCTACCAGGCCAGCCGTCTGTCGGCCTCCAGCCGTCTCTGAGAAAAATTATCTTTCATAAACTGTGCTAAGTAACCAAGTTTAGCATGCTAACACACCACATTAAGACAGCGAAGGCGTAAACATTATACCTGCTTAACTCCAAGATGCTAGCGTTGCCATTGGGAGTGTGTTTTGTATATAGAATAAGAATAGAAAAGAATTTATTATTGTCATTATACACAGGTGCAGTACCTGTGCAACGAGATTGAAGCAACGCCTTTACAGTGTCAACACGAAATATGAAAATATAAAATGTAAGTAGTGCAGAAGAAGAAGAAAAAAAAAGAGAGGGAGGAACGTGGTGCACAGTTCCTGAGAGCAACTATATACATATATTATATATAGTATAGTATACTATATATATAATATAGTAAGAACGATAAAGGGTTTGCATACACATTATGGAAATAATACAATAGAATAACCAAATAGTTATTGGTGTATCAAAAGTCCTGAGTATTAAATATTGCACAGTAATGAAATTAAATGGTTAGGTATTAAATAATAAATAAATATTGCACTGTATTGAAATTAATGATATTAATTAATTCTAAGTATTGTCCAGCCTGACTGAGCTGCTAGCACGGCTGTGTTATGGCTGCACCATATGAGCTAAATATGTGATAATATGTTTGAATATTGTGATAATGTTACTGCAAATGTGCTTTTAGAAAAACAGCCAGCAGTGTCCTCACTTTTATACACCTTTCACCTTCATTTAAACACACACACACACACGCACACACACACACACACACACACACACACACACACACACACACACACACACACACACACACACACACACACACACACACACACACACACACACACACACACACACACACACAGTTATGACTACACTGTTACAGTAGTGAAAGGGTGCAGTTATCTCCTGATTATTAAGTCATTACTGTCGGCTAATTGGAAGCGGTTCTTGGAGGCGCTTTGTGATGTTGAATCAGAGACGTCCGTCCACAACCACGTCCGTCCACAGCCACGTCCGTCCACAGCCCCGTCCGTCCACAGCCACGTCCGTCCACAGCCCCGTCCGTCCACAGCCACGTCCGTCCACAGCCCCGTCCGTCCACAGCCACGTCCCACAGCACAGCCCTGTCCGTCCACAGCCCCGTCCCGTCCGTCCACAGCCACGTCCGTCCACAGCCACGTCCCACAGCACAGCCCCGTCCGTCCACAGCCACGTCCGTCCACAGCCCCGTCCGTCCACAGCCACGTCCCACAGCACAGCCCTGTCCGTCCACAGCCACGTCCCACAACACAGCCCCGTCCGTCCACAGCCCCGTCCGTCCACAGCCCCGTCCGTCCACAGCCCCGTCCGTCCACAGCCCCGTCCGTCCACAGCCCCGTCCGTCCACAGCCCCGTCCCGTCCGTCCACAGCCCCGTCCGTCCACAGCCCCGTCCGTCCACAGCCCCGTCCGTCCACAGCCCCGTCCCGTCCGTCCACAGCCCCGTCCGTCCACAGCCAGGTCCGTCCACAGCCCCGTCCGTCCACAGCCCCGTCCGTCCACAGCCAGGTCCGTCCACAGCACTGTCCCGTCCGTCCACAGCCACGTCTGTCCACAGCCACGTTCGTTTACAGTACAAGAATGTACTTGAGAAAATGGACTCTGCTGCTTCACAGCAATTTTGAGGCTTCTTCATTCTTTTTGACGATTGGAATTGGTTTAACCCTCATGTTGTCCTCGGGTCAAATTGACCTGTTTTCCTATATTAATGTTCTTTTTAACTAGCCAATTGTAATTTCCCAAAATAACATGATTGATTCCACCCAACGGTCTTTGCCAAGTACAAATCTCTACTTTCATTAATTTTGGGACGTCTTATTCAATTTTATAGCATTGTGAGGAAACAAATGGAAGTGTTTTTGAAATAGTATTGAGTAAAAGTTGACATATTCCAGTCTGATTATCCATCAACATCCATTCCTTTAATCCTCACTGAGCAAACCCCCCCCCCCAACCCCCGTATTTACATCTCTATACAAATGCAGATTAGTGTTGAGATTAGTTAACTGTTTAATTGTTCAAACGCTAAAGCACATTGGGAAGTACAGTTCATGTCAAAAGATCAGAACAGGGAGCAGACCTTTAAATTGGAGAAGCAACAAGTGGTTGCTATCACATATTATGAACTTATTATGAAGCAATATTGTCAGAACCAGCTGAAAAACTTCACATAATGTACAAACACGTAGCTCTCAGCAGATCGCCTGCATTTCATACGAGAAAAAGACAACTTCAACATCGGCAAACCGAGCGCAGGGATCATTTCAGTACTATGCAGCCATAGCAGTGACCTGAAACCGTCCGTTTCTACTTTGATTAACACAACCACAAAATCTAACCTCCCTGGAAGTCCTCTCAGTTTGAGTACAAAGTGCCACTGCTGCGTGGACACCGCTCCCCCTTTGATCTATGCGTCCTTCTCTCTTTTCTTTCTTTTTTAAATGAGGTCTTTGTTCTGCGCCCGAAGCTGCAGACGCAATCGAAGAGCTCTTCAATAACCATCACGGCCTCCTCTGTACCAGGCAGAAAATTGACGACGCACAAACTTTCAGTGAATCTCAGGGTTACTCAGACTGAATGGCCTCGTCATCAAAGGGATGTCAGCGCCTGGACGGCAGGCGGGACAGGGACGGACGGACAGAGACGGAGACAAGACGAGCGGACTGACATTTCAGCTTTGTATTGCCTTTTGATGGGGACAAAAACAGTTCCACTCGAAAACTCAAATACGAAGTACTACCCAGTTTCCCCAGTGTCTACCCCTCTGCAGTCAGCCTCGCCAACAAGGCCCCAGACCCGCACTGGCCCCATTTAAATTAATGCAAAGTGTAGTAACTAGGGATAGCCCTAGTTACTACACTTTGCATTAGTCTAAAATTAGGTAATATCCTAAGGGCTAAGACTGTTGTTTGACAGTTTCATGTTCATTTAAGTATAAAATACAATGTCATATGAAAATGAAGAGGCGTAGTTAACTTCATAGGTACTAGGTATTATCTGGGTCACGTGATTCATTCAAAACTAAAGTAATTTGTTTGATTTCTTTGTTTGATTAATTTTACTGAAAGAGACAATTACATTGTTAATCGCAATAATTTCTGAGAAAATTCTTTGTACATTAAAATGTGGAATTGTTCCAGCTCTACCTTTAATACTGCTGTGTTGTATTTCAAGTGAAAAAAGGAACCAAGTACAAATGTGAGTGTGATGTGTTAGTAGGACAGCCCGTTGTTGGACATGAACTGAAGTATCTGAATGACTTGATCATCATGGTGTGTCCAGGTACTGGATGGAGGGATGGATAGACGGACGGATTTACTGATTCATTCAAGTGTCTTTAGCTACATAGTCCCAGACTGCAAGAGTTGCTAGGTAGGTGTATCTATTTATTTCAAGAATACTAGGTATGGCTTGGTAAGATTGGTCATCGTGTTTATTCAGCCTCCAGAGGGAATTGGAGATTGGCTGTTTTCTTCAGCTGTTATTCACATTGGAGGGAGCCAATAGAGAAGAAAGTGAAGAAATATCCAATCTGTCCACCTGTTTAGGTATTCATATATTTATATCTGCTGTCCCTATGGATTGCCTTGCCAAGTGGCAGTGCAGTAATACATTTCTTTTTAAATGGAAAATATACAGATGGACTGTACTGTATTACTCATATTCTGCTTTTGGAGTGCCAAGATGGAAGTCCATTTTCATCCATTTTTACCTTCCTTCATGTTATTTTTCTTATGTTTTTTCATATGTCTGAAATGTGCAGGCTATGCATGAGAAATATTCAGCAACTCTCCCTTCAGCTTAGTCCGCTGGGTTGTGTGGTGAAATGTGTGTGCAGTCTCCCAATGTTATCTCCCTCCAAAGCCCCCACAGAAAAAAGTCGGGCGAGAGTGTGGCTTGTCAGCTTTATCTGCCACCCCTGCCTTTTGATCTCCACCTTTTGGGACTTTACTGAATGAAGGGAAGTCATGCATAAACACAACACCACACAGCAGACACAGGCAGAGAGATGCCCTCTTTCTAACACACACACACACACACACACACACACACGGGTAACACTCATATCTTCTGTTTTTATCCATGATATTGTTGTTCTTACTTTATACATTTTGCTATTATTAGTTTGTTGTCACAGTCATATGTTCCTCCTCCGCAGCGCTGTGGAGGAAGGTCTGGCATGATGACTCGTGAGATCTTGCGTGAGTCAGTCAATTGCGCCAATCAGCCGGCTACGAGTGGATCTGCACTCGAGCAGACGAGCGAGCGAGCTCAGAGTAAAGGAAATCAACAACAAAATCCATTCTTTCATTTCTGAAATAACAGTGTTCTGCACTTAGACTAGCTAGGCCTGAGGTTTTGTGTTTACATGTAATATGTTAAAATGCAATTAGGTGGAGCAGAGTCGATTTAAAAAAATAATACGTTTTCTTATTCCTAGCAATACTGATGCAAGCGATTCAAGTGACTCACACAACCCGGTTCGGTTTAGATCAAATAACCCGAATCCCTAACCCTCGTGTTGTCCTCGGGTCAAACTGACCCGTTTTAAAGTGTTTTATATCAAAAATATGGATTTCTTTCAAGCAAATTGTCCAAAAATAACATGGATGATTCCATACAACATGCTTCGGGTAAAATTAATGATTACTTTCATTGAGTTTTTTGGGTGTTTTATTGAATCTTATAGCATTTTAATTTATTTTTTTAATGGTTTCAAAACAGTATCCGGACTAAACTTTGACATCTACCCGTCTGTGATCCACTCCACATCCTCTGATCTTAACTATTAGTCAAATAATTCATAATTTCTGCCTTATTAACTAAAAGGTTTGATATAAATGAGGTTTTGTTGACCATGAAATCCAAGAATAAGTGTAAAACCTGTTATTAAACCAGCTCAGGTTTTTTTTTTAAAAGCGCCAAAAGGTGGAAAAAGTGACAAATAAATCAGAAAAAATGACAAAAACATTGGAAAAGCACAAAAAAATATTCATTTTTAATTTTGACCTGGTAGGACACGTTGATGGTTAACGGGAAGACAACATGAGGGTTAAAAGTAGGTAGTAGGTAAGACTTACAACAGTAACTTTCTGTCATATTTGCTGAAACTGACCCTATATTCGAGTAGAACTACATGAAGATGGTCATTTAAAACAAATCTGGTTCCTCGATTTGCATAAATCCACCGCTCCCTGTTCAGATGCACCAATCATGGCCAGAGGAGGAGGGGTCTAACTGTGTGTCAATCACTGCTCATGTAAACGCATTCATTCTCCCTTGTGGGGGGAGGGGCGTAGGAGACCGTTTGGGCTTTAGCAGAAAGGGGGCGAGGGACTGAGTAGTTGTTTGGAAAGTCCTGAATGCTCCTTTCTATGCTCCTCATATCTGGAACAAACTCCCAGAAACCTTTAGACCCACTGCTACTCTCAGTTCTTCTAAATCAAGGCTGAAGACCTTTCTTTTTGATGTTGCCTTTCTCTAAATGATGTTCATTAATTTAATGTTTAATTTCTTATGCTGCACTCTAACAGCCCCACTGTACATGTACGTGCAAGGAAACAATCATAGAACATGGTCATCTTGTGATTAGGAGCTCAGAAAATGCTTGCAACTGGAAAATACGTTCTCATAAACTATGTAGAGTCACTTTATTTTTTTGAAAAAATGAAAACAAATTAATTAGCCCTGTGTTTACGTTCAGATAACAGTCCTTCCAGAAAAATCCAAATGAGTTCTTTGTGATTGTTGCAAGCAAAAATCCTTCATTACGCGGCACATTTTCTTAACCCTCATGTTGTCCTCGGGTCAAATTGCCCCGTTTTTCCCAAATATATTCTTTTTAATTCCCCAAAATAACATGATTGATTCCACACAACGCTCTTTGCCAAGTACAAATCTCTACTTTCATTAATTTTGGGGCATCTTATTCAATTTTATAGCATTTGGATAAACAAATTGAAGTATTTTTGAAATAGTATTGAGTAAAAGTTGACATATTCCAGTCTGTGATTATCCATCAACATCCATTCCTTTAATTTTAAATAAATTCCTAATTATAATTCCTAATTTCTGCTTTTCTGACTCAAATATTAGGTATAATTTCCTATAAATGAGGTTTATTAACCATAAATTCCACAAGGGTTAAAAAATGCGATGGAATATGTAGGATATTAATGCAATTTTATGAGATGAAATTACGGGAACTTGCAAAAATAAAAATGATTCCCCCGACACCCTGTTCTCTCTAGACTACTACCTTAATGTAAAGAGTCATGTCTTCTTACTTCCTATGATAAGCAGGTCGCGTAATTACGTCACGTCATAATGTTCCCATGCCAACAGGGGAAAATGGCTGCTCTGGTGTGAATTAAAAGCAACATTTTTCAACTTTCTGTTAAGATATATGTGACTTTTTTTGCAACAAAAATGAAATCATGCAAGCGTTGCTTTATTTTGTGCAGAAATTGTGTGGCGTATTTAAAAAAATGACTTATTATGCCCTGAATTATGCAATTGCATAATCATGTTTTTTTCTGGAGGGACTGAGATAAGGTTCGGTGTGTGAGCACACGTCAGAGGCCGTCAACAGCTGCATGTCTCTCCGTCAAACATTTTGTCTCTCATTCATAACTGCACTTTAAGAAAAATGGATACAGTAAAAGAGGAAGCGAAGAGAGAAGAAAGTGACATAAAAAGATCCAGACAGTTCCACAGCATGACAGGCTTTTGTGCAGAAATGGATGGACCTGATTTCATCTAAAATATACATTTGCCTCAACCTGAGCACTGAGACGTTTTGTCATTGACTCAGACACTTGACGGGGACCACCTAGTGTGTGATGCACAAAAACCGTGCAGTACGCCCCGCTAGGCTGGACATAATAGCAGCCAGATGAGTTGATGCTCATATTGATCTTCAGAGTGTTTATCTGGATGAAACAAGGCCACTGAACACTGGCAGGAGCCCCTCCAACAGGCAGAGAGAAGACTCCTCACTGCCACCTAGGGTGCTCACCTTTTGTCCCTTATGTCCCTTTGCCACAAGGGACAAAAGGTGGCCCGCTGTAGCAGTACGGGTATGGTATGGTATAGTTTCAAATCATAACTACAGCCCAACCGATCAAGGATTTTCAAGGCCAATACCGGTACGGATATTTGGTTATTTAAAAATCTGATATGCCGCTATATCGGCCAATATACTGTATATTAAAAAAAAACAAATCCAGACAGATTTCCCTAACATTAGTTATTTGTAGTTATTTATAACAGGGACGTTGTAGAGTGTCCTCTGGTGGACAGACTATGCAACGCCATCACTAACAGGGATGTTGTAGAGCGTCCTCTGGTGGACAGACTATGCAACGCCATGACTAACAGGGACGTTGTAGAGCGTCCTCTGGTGGACAGACTATGCAACGCCATGACTAACAGGGACGTTGTAGAGCGTCCTCTGGTGGACAGACTATGCAACGCCATCACTAACAGGGACGTTGTAGAGCGTCCTCTGGTGGACAAACTATGCAACGCCATGACTAACAGGGACGTTGTAGAGCGTCCTCTGGTGGACAGACTATGCAACGCCATCACTAACAGGGACGTTGTAGAGCGTCCTCTGGTGGACAAACTATGCAACGCCATGACTAACAGGGACGTTGTAGAGCGTCCTCTGGTGGACAGACTATGCAACGCCATGACTAACAGGGACGTTGTAGAGCGTCCTCTGGTGGACAGACTATGCAACGCCATCACTAACAGGGACGTTGTAGAGCGTCCTCTGGTGGACAGACTATGCAACGCCATCACTAACAGGGACGTTGTAGAGCGTCCTCTGGTGGACAGACTATGCAACGCCATCACTAACAGGGACGTTGTAGAGCGTCCTCTGGTGGACAGACTATGCAACGCCATCACTAACAGGGACGTTGTAGAGCGTCCTCTGGTGGACAGACTATGACAGGACAGGACAGCCAACGCTCATAACATGTTTGACATCCGTTTTTATTTTTTAAATATTCATTTATCAGAATCATTGATTTGTCATTATAAATTATTCTGATAAATGATTATTTAAAACAATATTACAATATGTCTGTATACAATACTGTATACAATAAGTCGGTCTAGTCTGACACAGTGACTGTCGTGAACCTCAAACGTTGTACAGTCTGATCCTGGCCTAAACAGCTCTTCACAAGTCACTTCAGATTTATTCTGAAGAAGTATTGATTAATGAAGTCAGTCGATTTGACACAATATCTGAACAAACCTGAGCCTGGAGAATTGCAATTATTTTCTTTAAGACGAGTAGACAGTTTTGCTTTGATTGGTCCTTGTTAATTCTGAGTTGTCTGCACATTTTTCACACGCTTTAAAAATTGAAAAACCCAAACTAAATGAAACAGCAGCGGAAAAATCCTCCGATTAAGAGTAAAACTACAGATCTTTGTAGTCCTCTGATCGCCCGACACCACTTCAAAGAAACGCTGACCTTCTTGGTTTCTCCTCCTCCTTTTTCTAATCTCTCTTTGTCTTTTTCTGTCTTTCTGTCCTCTACTTCTAATTTGACCCTCTTACCCTCTTCTTCGTCTCCACTTGCAACTTCCATCTTTCCAACTTCCTATATGTGCTCCCCTGTCTGATCTGCTCCCTGTATGTGCTCCCCTGTCTGATCTGCTCCCTGTATGTGCTCCCCTGTCTGATCTGCTCCCTGTCTAACCTGCTCCCTGTGTGTGCTCCCTGTCTGATCTGCTCCCGGTGTGTGCTCCCCTGTCTGATCCGCTCCCTGTATGCGCTCCCCTGTCTGATCTGCTCCCTGTATGTGCTCCCCTGTCTGATCTGCTCCCTGTATGTGCTCCCTTGTCTGATCTGCTCCCTGTATGTGCTCCCCTGTCTGATCTGCTCCCGGTGTGTGCTCCCCTGTCTGATCCGCTCCCTGTATGTGCCCCTGTCTGATCTGCTCCCTGTATGTGCTCCCTTGTCTGATCTGCTCCCTGTATGTGCTCCCCTGTCTGATCTGCTCCCTGTATGTGCTCCCCTGTCTGATCTGCTCCCTGTGTGTGAGCGTCGCAGAGCTGCCCACAAGGCAGCCTCTCGGGAATTACGTCCCGGAAGACGGTACCGTAGTAATGTGTGCAAAGCACCAGTCAATTTAACTACATGCTTAATGGTCCCATGAAAAACAGGGAAAACCGGACATTCTCATCAATTTATAACCCCCCACCCCGGACGCCCCGGACAGTATCAACATTCTTTCTTGAAACATACCCTTAAAAAAAAAGGAAGGCTCATACAACGGCAGCCATAACTGTATCTGGGAAGCATAACACCAAACAGGAAGTGTGTAACCCTGTGAAACTAAAGACACCTTTTGAAGTGTAATAACACAGAATAGACAAAGAGTGTAGAGAGTGCCGGAGTTGAGTCGTGTCCCTGGAGTTTGGGTCAATGACTTTGATGCATCTCAGAAAATGGATGTTCTTCCACTCGGTGTAGCTGTGTGTTTAGACAATTTTATTTATTTTTTTTATTTTACAGAGCCCAGTATTGCTTTTAACGTACTCTTTCAGGCGTGAACATTTTCACTTTCTGCCCTAACCAATAAGCAGCATTTGACAAATTAATCAATGTCAATTCCAGTCGACACACTCGGCCCTCTCTTGGGGATCAGAGGTCCAATTACAGGGTTTTAGGAACCAGCAAGCAAAACACTGCATGCCCTGTCGCTGACAGCTAGGACAGGTTGACAAAGAGCAGGAAGTGATTCCATATCTGCTTGGTTACTTGGTCACACGTCATCGTGTCATGAGCGGGTGTGAAGGACCTTGCTCTAGGGAATGTCAGCAGCAGTGCTACTGTTCAAGTCTCTCAGGCTCAAACTAAAACTGTCAGGTCCCAATGATTTCATCTAACACATTATCCACCTGATGTCTCATTAGCAGAGCCTTCATACTTGTATATGTGTGATCACACTAACATCGTCACATAAAGACCTAAGCACGACAGAACGTATCTTTAGGCCTGTTAAGGCCATGATCACACTTTATATATTTTTTTTAAAGATTACTTTTTGAGGGCTTTTTCCCTTCATTAGAGTTGATAGGCATGGTAGGGGGAGACAGAAGGGAGATGACACGCAGCAAAGAGCCGCAGGTTGGATTCAAACCCGGGCCACTGCAGGACTCAGCTCTTCCTGGGTGAGCTATAGGCCGCCCCCCTTGTTGACTAGGGCCCATTTGTAGTCAAAAAGAGAAGAAGATGGCAGGGATTTTGTTCTAAAAAGCAGCAAAAGCGGTCTTTGTCGCCCTTACAGTTACTGCTACTGTATCCAAGAGTGCTATGAAGAGCGTTGCTAGATAAAACAAGTCGATCGAGCAAGTTTTAAAAGAACAGAGAGAGAGAGCGGTGCTACTACTATCGTTAGATAAAACAAAAGAGTTCCCCCAACCAACGTTCCCTGAACATATCATGTAACTCGCTGTGCTCCAACACTACCACGAGTCTAACTAACGGCACCTTTTCCATTTTTTTCTTGTTTTTATGGAAACGACAAGTCTCGCTACTCAGCTTGTCATTGTAATTGGTCGGCTGTCAAAAAAAAAGCGCTTGGTGTATGGAGTTTTTCTTTTTCAGAATTTTTTTTTTTTCATCTTCAAAAAGATGCTCTGAGCTGCAGAAAAATACGTCGGCGGACCTTTTGGAAAACACGGTTTACTCCATAGGATTATAATGTAGAACAGACGCTGGCAGCTTAAAAAAAAAAAAGACACCAAGTGTGAACATTGCCTAAATTGTGAAGCAGAACTTAGTTACTTCTTCTTTCTACGGTGATGGCATGACTTTGTTTCTTTCATCCTAACACTGAATTTCAGACTCAATATTGTTCAGACAACAGCTGACAGTGTGGTGGATGGATCATTACCACAGTTGGGTTCAACAATTTCATGCCTTCTTAGATCTTGAACATGTCTGGAACCTTATTCAACTTTATTTTAACAAATGTCTGCAGTAGCTGCTAGACTCTAACCAGAAGGTAGAGCACACCCACTTAGATAGACTCCCACTCAGACAAAGTAATGTGAACTCATCTGTCATAAACATTAAAAGAACAAGTAGCGAGTCTCGCCTTTGAAGAACACGGAAGTGGAAAGTGGAGAAAGGTTGCTGGCATGGAATTGAACAAACTTCTGGAAAAGCAAAAAATCTGAATGGATCTCTAGCGATCAATCGATACAGAGTCTAGCACACTGGCTGGTCGAGTTCTGCTTAGTCTATAATCCTTCGCGTTCCACTTCCGGGATTGCTCCGGTGCTGCAGGAAATTCCGGCAGATGCATGTATTTTCCATTTCATTCTGCTTTCTTTGTGTTGGAATTATAAATTTGATGGATTTCTGAGGACTATGGTTACCTGCTCCTCAGATCTCTGCAGGGTAAATCCAGACAGCTAGCTAGACTATCTGTCCAATCTGAGGACTATGGTTACCTGGTCCTCAGATCTCTGCAGGGTAAATCCAGACAGCTAGCTAGACTATCTGTCCAATCTGAGGACTATGGTTACCTGGTCTTCAGATCTCTGCAGGGTAAATCCAGACAGCTAGCTAGACTATCTGTCCAATCTGAGGACTATGGTTACCTGGTCCTCAGATCTCTGCAGGGTAAATCCAGACAGCTAGCTAGACTATCTGTCCAATCTGAGGACTATGGTTACCTGGTCTTCAGATCTCTGCAGGGTAAATCCAGACAGCTAGCTTCTCTCCCACGGCAGCGGCTCTGTGCGGAGCTTAGTCCCGCCCATGGCTATTGTGATATGTTTAAAGAAATGCCAATAAACCAGAGCACGTTTCCTCCCATCCCCGAATGCTATGTGGAGTGCCCAGACCCTCCTATAGCGTGCTCAGCATCGATGATGCTGAGGCTGCAAATACAGCGGGGGACACACTCGGTTTCTCCTGGCTTCTGAGGGGATCTGATAATGTGACTGGTCAATTACAATGACTGAGAAAGACATATTTCATGTTTTATAGGCGGCCCCTTGTTCGCTGCGGCAATTAGGTGCCTGGTTTCAGCACATTTTACTTTTAATGAGCATGTACTGTGTTTTAATGTCTTGCCATGAGATTGCTTCTCTGTTTTTCTTCTAATTGAATGTGTAATGTAGGGGGTCTGTATTATGACTTAATAATTGTTATTATATTTTGGAATGAATGTCTTGCTGCAGCTCCATCTTCACATTTTGGAGCAAAACATTTCTTTCTACTTCAACTTTTTGTAGGCAATTAAAAGTACAGTCACCCGTCAAACTAATTATGGTAATACACAGCAGTAGAGTGTGTACAAATCTTCATCAACATAAGTTCAATCAGTCTTATTAAAACCCCTTGATTGTTTGTTTTGGGGTATTAAACAGCAGGACCAAAATTAATTATTTCCACAGAAACATTCAAACGTCTCCCATCCAGTGAGTTCCCAAACCAGTCCTAGTAACTTCCGCATGTTTCTGGGTTTTTTCGTCTCTTCATGTTTGGTAATTACGCATTTTGTCGAACGCCTTGCAGCAAGCTAATTTTCCCATTAGTGACTATAACGTCTTGAAGTTGAGCTTTATTAGTCATCCCCTGAGCGCTGAATTCATAAAGTTAGCAGACTCTGCCTCAAATGTAATTAGTGTCTTCGACCGGAACTCCATTTCACACTTACAAAATGCACTGCATGCCAATTGTCCCGCTCTCATTTGCAAATGAATTGCACGTGGACTGTGAAAACAGTCTCGGGTCGACGTCTTTTCTCTCTCTGTCTCCTTTGTGGCTTGTTCTCTGTTGACCTTTCGGTAAAGGCTGCTGGAGGTACTGAGGTTTAATTGTCCCCAATGAGAGCCAGTAACTCCAATCTCATCAACAGCATGGGATTTAATGTCACCAGCAGCCAATTCTGAATTCTGTCGGCTATAGTGGCAAGAATGGGCTGTTTGGATGCTTTGTGCTAATTCACAAGGGGGACGAGTCTGGACCTGAATGATGAACGCTGTCGGAGGCTTGACCTTGGCTGGGAAACTATATATTATTTTCATCGGGTTCACTTTAATTTTTTCTGACAGCCAAAGTTCCACTTTCTTACCACCTGGGTCTTTACTGTTGTTGTTTTGGCCATCATTGCCATGAGGTATGACGATCATTTTCTCAACAACATCGCTGTGTAGACCCAGGGATGCATTACAGTTGACCTCATTAAAGTAGCATTAATGCACTTGTCCACTACCTTTTTGTTTAACTTGTTTATATATTAATATCTGAAATCCAAAATGCAAAGAGGGTTTACTTTAATTAGTTCCCACAGCCAAAGTTCCACTTTCTTCCCACCTGGGTCTTTATTTTTGTTGTTTTGGCCATCATTGCCATGAGGTACGACGATCATTTTCTCAACAACATCGCTGGGATGCATCTCAGTTGAGCTCATTACTCACTACCTTTTTGTTTTACTTGAATAGATATTGATATTTGAAATCCAAAATGCAAAGACAATCAATTTACAATCAAATCAAAATGCATGGCTATGAAGTCCAGCTTGGATGGTTCCCCGTTTCCCCCTTTTCTGAACTTCTCCCCCACCCGCTGCTTTGCCTCTTTCACGGCCAAGGCTCATGGCCGAAAGAACGAGATCCAGGGTAAAAGCGGCCGAAATGCGTTTCCTCAGGATGGGGATGGCGTCTCCCTTAGAGATCGGGTGAGAAGCACAGTCCTCCGAGAGGAGCTCGGAGTAGAGCCGCTGCTCCTTCGCGTCGAAAGGAGCCCGTTGAGGTGGTTTGGGCATCTGGTAAGGATGCCTCCTGGGGGGGTCCCTAGGGAGGTGGTCCAGGCACGTCCAGCAGGGAGGAGGCCTCGGGGAAGACCCAGGACTAGGTGGAGGGACATCCAGCTGGGAGGAGGCCTCGGGGAAGACCCAGGACTAGGTGGAGAGACTATATCTCCAACCTGGCCTGGGAACACCTCGGGATCCGCCAGTCGGAGCTGGTTGATGTGGCTCGGGAAAGCGAAGTTTGGGGTCCCCTACTGGAGCTGCTGCCCCCGAGACCCGATACCGGATAAGTGGATGAAGATTGATGGATGGACGGCCAAGGCTGCAGCCCTTCGAGCCCTGCAACTGCCTCTGGAGTCCTCTGGGATAACATATCCCGGAAAGACTCCTTCAATCGGACCGCTTCCCTGACCACCGGTGGTCACCACATAGTGTTCATGGGAAATGTAGGATTAGTACTACAAGCAGTGTTGACTTTTCCAAGCCAAACACATAGAGAACCGCCTAATATTTTATATATATATATATATATATATATATATATATATATACATACATACATACATACACACATATATATACATAAGTCTCCAAGACTTTGTTCATGTCTTTTTCCTGCTATACATGTATGTTTTGTTTCCTTATGTGGGTGTTTATGTCATTTGTGGTAATGTTTTATGTCTATCTTTTGGTGTTGTTCATCTCATGCAGGTCTGTATGTGTGTTTATGTCCTTTTTTTATACGAGCTACCCAGGGATGCAAAAAGAATTTCAGCCCCGGCTGACAATAAAGTTGTATCGTATCAAATATTCTTGGCGGAAAACAAATCAAACATGGTTTTTTTTGCAGCCTGCAGATTCAAACAGAAGCAGAGTTAATTGCTTTATTCGTCTCCGCCAAATTGGCTAGTAACTTTGCAATGTTAACTGCCAAAAACGGCGTTACGCAGGTTGGTTGGCAGGTGTCAATTTAAAGTCCTGGGTACCGGTATCGGCATATTTTGAAAGATACCCATCCCTCTACACAGCTCTGTGTGTGTGTGTGTGTGTGTGTGTGTGTGCGTCAGAAACACAGAGTGACCTAGCTGTGTTAGGCTTTGCCCTCCAGAAGCTATTGAGTTCATCCCTGCTGACTGAAGACTAAATCTGAGCATATGTACCCTGTGGGTTCAGAGGTTTTCTGTCCTGGAGGGTAGTCCTGGTAAACTGGTACACAGCGAGCTTACAGACACAGAGAGTGGCTGTGAGAAAGTTAAGCCAACAACAATGAAAGGGTAATACATTTAAACAGCAGGCCAAAAGGTAATGATCAGTGTTATGGTTTAAAATGTGTATTCTTCATCTCACTCTACGGCAGCGGTGTAAAACTCAAATCCACTCAGGGCCCCACTGGAAAATGAGAATCACATGAAGGGCCAGACATGCATAGTTTATGCTTGTCATGCTTATATTTAATGGAAAGAGTCAAATATCTTTCACTGTAGTATCGCACGTCTCATATAGTCTTCTCACTTACAGTTTGGTCAACATAAAGGTTCTAAAAAGGTCCGCTACATAGTAAGCCATGGCCATCAAAGAATAATAAAAAAAAAAATATTTAAGATTATTTTTTGGACATTTTAGGCCTTTATTTTCATGAAGACATGAAAGGGAAGATAAAAAGGGGGAATGACATGCAGTAAAGGGCCACACGTCGGAGTCGAACCAGCGGCCGCTGCATGGACGAGTAAATCTCTCTCTCTCATATATATATCAAATATATGCGTATACATGTGTGTGTGTGTGTGCCTGCTGTACCAACTGAGCTAACCCGGCCACACAATAATTACATTTTTAAAAACTCACACTGGTTCAGTGAGAATTTCTGAGTCTCAAAGTCGGCACATCTGCCAAATTCTGCTTTGAGTGTTGCATAATTGCAGTCTAAAAAACAGTTTCTTGTCTCTTTGGTTCAGCCCACAACTAAGAGGACCAGATCAAAATGTGCAAAGGGCCGGATTTGGCTCGCGGGCCTTAAGTTTGACACATGATAACTCACATTCTTTCTTCAGTGTTGCTCTCCGAGTATTTTGTGTCCACTTCCTCAGATGGGATACTAAATAGAGGATTTCTGATTTTTTTTGCTAGTATTCATAGCTGAAGCTCCACCGAATCTGGGTCCGTCTGCAGCGGGCTGCAGTGCCGTCTGATAGAGTACTGGCATTGGTATTATAAATTTAGAGTTTCATTACCCGTTCTCGTAGTCACGTTCAATAGACCACCTTTTCAAGTGGATTTGGGTCGACCAGGACCAGAAACCCAGGAGCGCTGAGCTGTATCACGCAGTCACAACGGTTCACCTCACTTCACTCTGAGTACACGCTCCAGTGGCGAATCAGGTACAGAAAGTAGAAAGTCTTTTGAGCTTTGTGTCCCTCCGTCCCCTTCATTAATCTCTCCCTGGCAGACCGTCCCTGGTTGTTTGTCCTGCAGTAACAAAGTTAACTCCCGTCTGTCACTATAATGGTTTTTTGTAAGTTAACCAAACTGCGAAAAAGTGCTATGAATATGTACTGTTCAGTATGATGGATGTTTTAAAGTTTGAAATTCAATTACCGCCCTGTGATAGCTCAACTTTTGCTTATTTTTTTAACTATTTGTTAGAGAAATGCGTCTCATTTTGAATTCTAACTTAAACTAAAAAGTGTTTATTATTATTATTTGGGATTAGCATGACAAAGTATCTGAATATTTTTCTATGATGCCTAAGTATAGTGCTTTCTTACCATATCTTCGCTTTCACACCAGTTTGTTCCCGTTTCCTGGACTGACTTATCAATCTTGCCCCCCCCCCCTACAATAAAAAACGCTAACCTTTCACTAGAAAGGCTGCTGCAGGAAGAAAACAACTCCATGTGAAGCTGATTCGGGGAAAACGTTGCAGTGCTTTCAGCAGCAGTATTTGATCATACACAGGCATGGATCGGCCATCAGGAGGACCGGGAGTGTGGGCCGGTATATTTGTGTGGGCTGCATGTTCTGCACGCCGGGCTTCTTTTCTGATAGGCCCATAAAGAGAAGAGAGATCTTATACTGGCCCACTTGTGTATCTGTCATATAACACTGGCCATTCACATCCAACTATGGCGCACCTCTCCACACAACTCTACAAGTTGCCGGTAACTAGCTCAAAACACGAGATTTAAGCATGTCAAATGATTATTTTAGCACCCTTTAATTACCAGAGAGGACAAGTTATCTGTAAGTCAGCTAATGTTGCTCTGAGTCAAGAAAATCTACCAAATCTACCAGCCACTTGCATATTTTACCAGCATTTGGCTTAAACCCTGCTGGTATGTACATGTGTTGAAGGACAGGTGTTGTCTGGATGATAGTGATGGACTGGTCTGGGTCTCAAAAGTCCCGGGATGATTTTTTTTTACCCCAGTCCAGACCTCATCATACAGTAGATCTGTTCTTCATTTTTGATCCTCTTGGCCAATCCATCAGTTGTTTGTGCTGTACATTTATACTTTCACTATTTCAATTGTCTCGTATTTCACATTTGTAAAGGTTATTAAGCCCCCTGTGCCTTTACATAAACTTACTGACATCTGTTGCACATCAAATCTATTGGCTGTCACTTTGGTTTTCTTGTCCGTCTTTTGTAAAAATGTCAGTTTTGTCCATTTTGATGCCTCTTATTTCTGTTTCATCAAAATGTCTGTTCAATTAAATAAAATGTTATCTATAGAATCAAATTATAACATAAGGTATCTCAGGACACTTTACAGATAGAGTAGCTCTAAACCAATGATCTTCAACGTTTTTTTAGGCCAAGGACCCCTTAACTGTCTACTACTTATACTGTATAAAATAAAGTTGCATATTAAGCTAGGCCTACAATAACGTGTATGGCGGCCTAAAGCCTTTATAAATACCTTGTTAGGGCATAAAATTCTAAGCTATTAAAATAATAATTGTTGGGGCATGATTTTATTATTTTTAAGAAGTTTTATTGTTAAACATACATGTGGCACAGTGAATCCTTAGGATGAACTGTGCTCATCTCTGTAGATGACCTTAGTGACTACCTCACCTATAGGCCGGCAAGCTTATCATCAGTGGGGATTTATAGTCACTAATAATATGTTGGATTGGAAGACTTTTACATTTTTGAAAAAAACATTACAAAAATTGACAATAATTTGGAGAAACCCAACAACTCCCAAAAAGAACAACAGCAGCAAGGAAAAACCTTTTTTTTAACAGGCAGAAACCTAGTACAGAACCTGGCTCTGGGTGGGTGGCCATCTGACGCGCCCGGTCGGGGGGAGGGCGGGAGGGAGTCCACTTTAAAAATCGCAATTATATCGTATCGTGGCATAAGTATCGTAATGATATCGTATCAGGAGGCGTCTGGTGATTCCCAAACCTACCATAGAGGGCATATTAGCTGGATTTAGGAGCTAATGTTCCTCAAAGTGCTCCTTCCACCGCCTTGTTACCTCGTCAGTTGAGGTCACCAGCGTCCCATGGATGGTTCCCCGCTTCCCCCTCCTGAGGTGGCAAATGGTTTCCCAGAAGCACCTTGGTGCCCACCGAAAGTCCTTCTCCAAAAGTCTCCCACACCGGCTTTCACGGCAGAGGCTGCGGCCCTTCGGCTCAGTGACACATTGCATGTTTAGTTGCCATTTGATTGGTTGTAGTTCCGTACATCAGCCGCTACAGAGCTTTGTGATGCCGGCTACGGACCTCCGTTGTATCAGTGGTAGCTGATGGTTCAGTTACCCGAAAATAGGCGACATGGAGCCGGGTACAAAGCTCTGCGAGTTAGGATATTATGGTTAAATCCAGAGGCATCTGGGGGTCTACGGTCGCTGATAACGCCCCTTGGAAATTGAACAATTAACTGAGAAGTTCCAGACAAATTTGTGATTTGGTGTGGCGATGTAAAGCCAGATAAGTTCAGCTAACCAACAGGAAAGCTGACACCTAAATGTTAACAGCACTGAAGTCTCACCATTATCCCCCCCCTCTTTCCAGGCCACTTTCCTGGCTGGTGAACATGCCTGGATCACTGGAGTGGAAGGACCCGCGGGTGACTCTGCGGTTCCAATGGGCCGATTTAACATGATGGGAAGCTGGATGAACTGTACATCTCTGGAGACCGATGCAAGGAGTACATTTATATAGTATGTATGCATGGTACAGAAATCGCGGGGGGGGGGGGTGGGGGGGTCGGGGGGGTCAAGACCTCCCCATCGGAAGGTTGTCCCCTCTAAAAATATCATCCATATTAGAGAAAAAACTCACTTGGTCTGATGTTTAAAGTGAATGAAATAGCTTTGCCAGTCTACTTACTGGTGTTCCACAACTACACATATGCTATACAAGTACAATTATGTATGCATTATTTGTGCCCCTTCTAAACATATAGAACTAAACGGGGTGAAGCAGCGTTCAGTTTCTATGCTCCTCATATCTGGACCAGACTCCCAGAAACCTGCAGATCTGCTGCTACTCTCAGTTCTTTTAAATCAAGGCTGAAGACCTTTCTTTTTGATGTTGCCTTTCTCTAAATGACTGCTCGTTTCTTTAAATTTCTTATGCTGCACTGTAACTTTTATTCTTGTGTTTTATGTGTCCTAATGTTTCTATTTTGTTTTTAACTATCTATTCATGTGTTTTATCGGTTTTTAATGCTTATGATTTTTAACTGTTTGTACTTGTGTTTTATCTGTTTAACTGATTTTATGTAAAGCACTTTGAATTGCCCTGTTGCTGAAATGTGCTCTACAGATAAAGCTGCCTTGGCTTGCCTTCAATAATTGCTCTTAGGAAATTTTATATTTATTTCCCTCCAATCTGTTACGTAAGTTTTCCCCATGTGTGTGCAGAGACATACTTGCACCGACGTCTATAATAATTATTACATAATTGTCTCATTGTCAATTATTTTACATAATCGCGGTTTCTTTGTTTAACCGCAATTAATTGCCAACATTGTTTTTTGTTAAGCTACGCCACATTGTAATTAACCAAGTGATTATTGGTTGGATTGTAGATTTGGGTTATTATTTCAATTGTTAGTTTTTGGCACTTGACCCTAAACACGGGTATATTACGGTTAAATTAAGTCGACAAAATATGAGCGTTCTGCCTCGACGAAAGTTCATCATCATCATCATCACTTTATTTATAAAGCGCTTTCACATCAGCAATAGCTGAACAAAGAGCTGTACATGAAGGCAGCAAACATAAACCAAAATAAAAATAACAGTCACAAAATCATAAAAATAGTAAACTGGGGGTGAAAATCTACCCAATAACACTATATAAAAACAGATAGGATCAAGTCTCAGTTTGGGTTGAAAGCCAAAGTGTAGAAGTGAGTTTTAAGAAGAGTTTTAAAAATCGGTATTGAGGAAGCCTGACGAATGGTCAAAGGTCGGGCATCCCATAACTTAGGGGCACAAACAGAAAAGGCCCTGTTAAGATTAGGCACCAAAACGACAAGTTAAAATTAGGAAAAAGATCATGGTTTTGATTAAAACATGTCTAAGGAACACACATTTCCAGGTTGAAAGGCTTTGGGTTACCCAGGGAAGTGGACTCCACTCTCTGGCTTGTAAGTCCTGGATGTTAACGGCCGCACATCCACCCCGACCTCCCCCCCACGCCGCCAGCTGCGTTCCTATACAGCGTCCGTCAACTGTCTTTTTAGCTTTTTGAACGAATGGTTCATGAGAACAGGCTGTTACGGTACTTCATAGGCTGTGTATTTGTGTCGTCACATTGCAGTGATATAACCAAAAGATGTATCCTGGGATGATTTGTTTGAAAAAGTAATTTGACTGAAAGACAGAATTATATTGTTAATTGCAATTTTTTCTGAGACCATTAATTGTATGTTAACTTTTGGAATTGTTACAGCTGTACTTGCAGATTTAATTACTTTATGATTAAAGATACAGATCTCATTTCAGACAAACATACCATTAATGTGTATCCATTCACATCTTTCTAACTACTGGAAACCTTTCACATTCTCAAGGTCTTTCACATTTTTGAGTCTTCTGTTGTCATATCAGGTATTGTATTTGTATCGCTGATGCATTGGTTTGCATGAAGGTTGCATATAGGTACGCATATGTGTAGAATTTGAATTTGGCCGAGGTCAATACCGATACTTGTTGTTTTATATTGCGCCAGGTAGACCAACAAATCATACAAATAATGTAAAAATGTTGAACCATCCTTATCACACTCACTATGAATGAGCAGATTTCGGCCAGCCGATGCTTCTTCGAAAAAAAAAAGAAGAATAAAGACAAGTCATTAAGACCTCTCTGGGAGTCGGCCATCAAAGCTTAGTGGAAAACATGAGCGGGGTGAAATGAGAGAGGCTGCTCCCAATTGAGCACAATACTAATTGGGAGCATTTTAACCCCTTCATTTGAAGTTGATGGGAATTCTATTAACTTTTAATGACTTTTCTGCCCTGAGCTCTCTTAAATTCTGACCCAGACTGCGAAGGGCAACTTTAGCCAAAGGCACTTCTTCTTTACTATATAAGTGTTTAGCAGTCCACCCTCTCCGGTGCACGGTCTGAGATATGCTGAAGTTGTTAGAAAAATGTTAAGGAAAGTTAAATAATGTGCTGTTATTAATAGGGGTGTACCATTCAGAAAATGTCACGATTCAATTCAATATCAATTTTTTATTCAAAAATAATTCACAGTATGTAAATGTTTTCCCAATTACTTTTCCCATGTATGTACGTACGTATATATGTATGTATATGTTTGTGTGTATATGTACAGTATACGCCTATCCATATTATTCATGTTTAGTTGTTTGTTATTTTAATATTCTGTTAGGATGTACATGTGTATGTTGTGTGTGATGTCTGTATCAATAAAGTACATATCTATCTATCTATCTATCTATCTATCTATCTATCTATCTATCTATCTAGCAATCTATCTATCTATCTAGCAATCTATCTATCTATCTAGCAATCTATCTATCTATCTAGCAATCTATCTATCTATCTATCTATCTATCTAGCAATCTATCTATCTATCTATCTATCTATCTATCTATCTATCTATCTATCTATCTATCTAGCAATCTATCTATCTATCTATCTATCTATCTAGCAATCTATCTATCTATCTATCTATCTATCTATCTAGCAATCTATCTATCTAGCAATCTATCTATCTAGCAATCTATCTATCTAGCAATCTATCTATCTATCTATCTATCTATCTATCTATCTATCTATCTATCTATCTATCTAGCAATCTATCTATCTATCTATCTATCTATCTATCTATCTATCTATCCATCTATCTATCCATCTATCTACCCATCTATCTACCTATCTATCTATCTATCTATCTATCTATCTAGCAATCTATCTATCTATCTAGCAATCTATCTATCTATCTATCTATCTATCTAGCAATCTATCTATCTATCTATCTATCTAGCAATCTATCTATCTAGCAATCTATCTATCTACAGTGGGTACGGAAAGTATTCAGACCCCTTTAAATTTTTCACTCTTTGTTTCATTGCAGCCATTTTCCAAAAATCAAAAAAGTTCATTTTATTTCTCAGTAATGTACACTCAGCACCCCATCTTGGACAGAAAAAAACAGAAATGTAGAAATTTTTGCAAATTTATTAAAAAACAAAAACTGAAATATCACATGGTCATAAGTATTCAGACCCTTTGCCGTGACCCTCATATGTAACTCAGGTGCTGTCTATTTCTTCTGATCATCCTTGAGATGGTTCTACACCTTCATTGGAGTCCAGCTGTGTTTGATTATACTGATTGGACTTGATTAGGAAAGCCACACACCTGTCTATATAAGACCTTACAGCTCACAGTGCATGTCAGAGCAAATGACAATCATGAGGTCAAAGGAACTGCCTGAGGAGCTCAGAGACAGAATTGTGGCAAGGCACAGATCTGGTCAAGGTTACAAAAAAATTTCTGCTGCACTTAAGGTTCCTAAGAGCACAGTGGCCTCCATAATCCTCAAATGGAAGACGTTTGGGACGACCAGAACCCTTCCTAGAGCTGGCCGTCCGGCCAAACTGAGCTATCGGGGGAGAAGAGCCTTGGTGAGAGAGGCAAAGAAGAACCCAATGGTCACTGTGGCTAAGCTCCAGAGATGCAGTCGGGAGATGGGAGAAAGTTGTAGTAAGTCAACCATCACTGCAGCAATCCACCAGTCGGGGCTTTATGGCAGAGTGGCCCGAAGGAAGCCTCTCCTCAGTGCAAGACACATGAAAGCCCGCATGGAGTTTGCTAAAAAACACCTGAAGGACTCCAAGATGGTGATAAATAAAATCCTCTGGTCTGATGAGACCAAGATAGAACTTTTTGGCCTTAATTCTAAGCGGTATGTGTGGAGAAAACCAGGCACTGCTCATCACCTGTCCAATACAGTCCCAACAGTGAAGCATGGTGGTGGCAGCATCATGCTGTGGGGGTGTTTTTCAGCTGCAGGGACAGGACGACTGGTTGCAATCGAGGGAAAGATGAATGCGGCCAAGTACAGGGATATCCTGGACGAAAACCTTTTCCAGAGTGCTCTGGACCTCAGACTGGGCCGAAGGTTTACCTTCCAACAAGACAATGACCCTAAGCACACCGCTAAAATAACGAAGGAGTGGCTTCACAACAACTCCGTGGCTGTTCTTGAATGGCCCAGCCAGAGCCCTGACTTAAACCCAATTGAGCATCTCTGGAGAGACCTGAAAATGACTGTCCACCAACGTTTACCATCCAACCTGACAGAACTGGAGAGGATCTGCAAGGAGGAATGGCAGAGGATACCCAAATCCAGATGTGAAAAACTTGTTGCATCTTTCCCAAAACGACTCATGGCTGTATTAGATCAAAAGGGTGCTTCTACTAAATACTGAACAAAGGGTCTGAATACTTATGACCATGTGATATTTCAGTTTTTGTTTTTTAATAAATTTGCAAAAATTTCTACATTTCTGTTTTTTTCTGTCCAAGATGGGGTGCTGAGTGTACATTACTGAGAAATAAAATGAACTTTTTTGATTTTTGGAAAATGCCTGCAATGAAACAAAGAGTGAAAAATTTAAAGGGGTCTGAATACTTTCCGTACCCACTGTATCTATCTATCTATCTATCTATCTATCTAGCAATCTATCTATCTATCTAGCTATCTATCTATCTAGCTATCTATCTATCTACCCATCTATCTACCTATCTATCTATCTATCTATCTATCTATCTATCTATCTATCTATCTATCTATCTAGCAATCTATCTAGCAATCTATCTATCTATCTATCTATCTATCTATCTATCTATCTATCTATCTATCTATCTATCTATCTACCCATCTATCTACCCATCTATCTACCCATCTATCTACCCATCTATCTATCTATCTATCTATCTATCTATCTATCTATCTATCTATCTATCTATCTATCTACCCATCTATCTATCTATCTATCTATCTATCTATCTATCTATCTATCTATCTATCTATCTATCTACCCATCTATCTATATAGCAATCTATCTATCTATCTATCTATCTATCTATCTATCTATCTATCTATCTATCTATCTATCTATATAGCAATCTATCTATCTATCTATCTATCTATCTATCTATCTATCTATCTATCTATCTAGCAATCTATATAGCAATCTATCTATCTATCTATCTATCTATCTATCTATCTATTTATCTATCTATCTATCTATCTAGCAATCTATCTATCTATCTATCTAGCAATCTATCTATCTATCTATCTATCTATCTATTTATCTATCTATTTATCTATCTATCTATCTATCTAGCAATCTATCTATCTATCTCTCTATCTATCGATCTATCTATCTAGCGATCTCTCTATCTCTCTATCTATCTATCAAGGGATTGCAGCAGACTTAAAAATAAATACAAATAAAAGAGTATGAATCGATTTTTGGAATTCTATGAATCGATTTTGACTCGGTAGAGCTTGAATTACAATTCAAATACAAATCAATTTTTTGCACACCCCTATCAATTAGTCATTTGATGGGGAAAGGGGGAGGGGGGGTAAACATTGAGGGCCTTGCTAAAGTGCATCTCAGTGGTGGTAATGAGGGAGGGGGCACTGCTTCTTTTTTAAACTTTCCCCACCCAGATCTATCCTGCCGGTTCGGGAATTGAACTGACAACCTTCCAGTCAGATGCTCGCTTCTCTACGTCTTAGGAGAGAGGATGTTTCCCTCGAAACGTAACAGAGAATGCAGATTTGTTGCATGGGAATGGGATTTCTAAGG
Source organism: Etheostoma nigrum (assembly GCA_029931835.1). NCBI lineage: Eukaryota > Metazoa > Chordata > Actinopteri > Perciformes > Percidae > Etheostoma > Etheostoma nigrum. Next base: position 1,978,650 of record CM057249.1, read on the forward strand.
AGCCAGGGTTGTGTCTCGAGATATCAGCGTGTGTGTACGGCTGCACAGTACTTACAGTAATATCAACAGATGAGCTGTTGACCCACGCTAATGCCGGCTTTTGAAGAGGCATTTGTAGCTCTCAAGTTGGACTTGACACACAATTTCATAATAGCTCAAAATACGAGGGGAGATCACGGCCCCAGATGAAGAAAATGCAACCCGGTAATATGTGTGAACACGTCCGTTTCTGGTCTAATAACCCACACACTGCTGCTCTTATTTACACAAAATGGATTCTGTTTGTGATTGTGGTTATTTAGCGTTCATTATTATTTACCCGAAGAGTCCAAAAAGGACACACTGCTGTTTTTTAACAAGATGAAGGATCTACAGCAGACATACTCAACTGGCGGACCTAATTAACCAAGTGATTATTGGTTGGACTGTAGATTTGGGTTATTATTTCAAGCAGGGACCTCCTACTGCATATATTGTTTAAAATTAAGTTGCATATTAAACTGGGCCAACAATATATCCTTTATGCTTTTTTGCATAGAATACCAAGCTATTAAAATAGGCTAAAAATTGTTGACATGATTTTATAAATCATGTTTTAATGTTAAACATACAACTATTTGCTAATAATATGTTGGATGTATGTTAAGACTTTTTTTAATTTTTGAAAAAAACTTTTAAAAATGACCAATAATTTAAAGCCCCCCCTCCCTGCATCGACTCTGAGGACCCCCTAGGAAGATCCCTACCAGAGGGCCCTACATTAAGTCAATGCTAAAAGCTAACTGGAGATTTGAAAGCCGCCCCACTGCAAATGTAAAAAACAACTTCTAAAAAACACAAGCTAAGGCCTGGTGGGCCACTGGGCATGCAATACACTGGGGGGAAACCCTGTAAATATAAATGAGAGTGGTTGTGGAGGGACTAAGGCTAGAACATAAAGCTTCAGCCCTCCTAAGAGATGAGATAAAAACACATCTTTAGAAACGAGATACAAGTATGCAGTTGATATTCTATCTATAGCCTTCTTTTTGCTCGGCTGCACCGGAGGTCAGACGGGATTGAATGCTTCTCTGAAAGACATTTAAGCTGGATGGATGTGTGCCAATGTGAAAATTCACATTCATATTTCAAAAACTCTTGCAATCCGAGAGCGTGCACACATACATAGTGCTATCTATACTGCAGATTTGTACACGGTTCACATACTCATACTACATTTTACAATTGGTACAAGTAGACTCATATTCTCTCACACACACCAACACCATTCTCCCTGATGTCCACTGCTTCACCATATGTATTACTGTCCCTGTAATTGCAGTAGTTTTACAGTAAATATGTATTCTATTTATACCTCCACCCTCCTGCACTCCCAACATCCCTCCTCCTCATTCAAAGTCTGTTGTTTTAGTCGTGCAACAGAAAACTCCGATTGGACAGATAGTCTAGCTAGCTGTCTGGATTTACCCTGCAGAGATCTGAGGACCAGGTAACCATAATCCTCATATTGGACAGATAGTCTAACTAGCTGTCTGGATTTACCCTGCAGAGACCTGAGGACCAGGTAACCATAGTCCTCAGATTGGACAGATAGTCTAGCTAGCTGTCTGGATTTACCCTGCAGAGATCTGAGGACCAGGTAACCATAGTCCTCAGATTGGACAGATAGTCTACCTAGCTGTCTGGATTTACCCTGCAGAGATCTGAGGACCAGGTAACCATAGTCCTCAGATTAGACAGATGGTCTAGCTAGCTGTCTGGATTTACCCTGCAGAGATCTGAGGACCAGGTAACCATAGTCCTCAGATTAGACAGATGGCCTAGCTAGCTGGCTGGATTTACCCTGCAGAGATCTGAGGACCAGGTAACCATAGTCCTCAGATTAGACAGATGGTCTAGCTAGCTGTCTGGATTTACCCTGCAGAGATCTGAGGACCAGGTAACCATAGTCCTCAGATTAGACAGATGGTCTAGCTAGCTGTCTGGATTTACCCTGCAGAGATCTGAGGACCAGGTAACCATAGTCCTCAGATTAGACAGATGGTCTAGCTAGCTGGCTGGATTTACCCTGCAGAGATCTGAGGACCAGGTAACCATAGTCCTCAGATTAGACAGATGGTCTAGCTAGCTGTCTGGATTTACCCCTGCAGAGATCTGAGGACCAGGTAACCATAGTCCTCAGATTAGACAGATGGTCTAGCTAGCTGGCTGGATTTACCCTGCAGAGATCTGAGGACCAGGTAACCATAGTCCTCAGATTAGACAGATGGTCTAGCTAGCTGTCTGGATTTACCCTGCAGAGATCTGAGGACCAGGTAACCATAGTCCTCAGATTAGACAGATGGTCTAGCTAGCTGTCTGGATTTACCCCTGCAGAGATCTGAGGACCAGGTAACCATAGTCCTCAGATTAGACAGATGGTCTAGCTAGCTGGCTGGATTTACCCTGCAGAGATCTGAGGACCAGGTAACCATAGTCCTCAGAACACAAAGAAAGAGGAAGGTGACGGACATCCGGCTGAAAAGAAGGACAATCCTCTGGGATTTCGGGCGGGACCGGAGCAAACCCTGGAAGTGGATCGTCGTGGATATAGACTACACTGGTGCGAACTGGCAGGTTTTAGATTGTTGCAGACCGGCGCGTAGCAAGTTTCAAATCGTCTTGTCACGAATCTTTGGTCTGAACTGTGCCTAAGAATGAATTCAGGCAATAACAACATCCCATAATCAGCTGCTGAGCTGGGTGTGCCATTCCGATACTCGGACTACAAAAGAGTAAATCTGTGCGATGGTTCTGAATTTTGACATCATTCCTTTGCACCAATAGCTAACTAATGCTGCGTTCTTTTATCCTAAACGATCCGACTCGGACCTCTGATATCGTTATTCTTGCTCGGTGACCACAAGGGTTGTCCGAGTTCGGAAATCCGAGGAAAGGGGGCGTGTTGCTGGGCAACGTCTGACTTTCTAGTCAGAACTCCAACTCGGATAAATAACAGAACGCAGCATATATTACCACTTTTGAGTTCGGAGAGTTTTTCAAGTTCAAAATTTGAGAATTAACCGCACGTTTTCCTGGGTGAATGTCTTGTGTTGACGCTATGACCGCTCCACCGCATTGAAAAGCCAGTCCACATTCAATGTCCAACACACAGCAAGCAGGACAATATGTAAGAACCTGCAGCAACCTCGTTCTCATTGGAAAGTAAATGGTAACCTATAGTATGCGACTGATGCACAGAATGCTAAAAAAAGCGGACATGTGTCCTGTCAGTCACTCCTGTCACCTGGGGGAGGGCGTTGCTACAAGCTTCCCGTTCAAACCAATCTACCTCATTTGAAATGTTTTTCCTATTCCCTAATCTGCAGGCAGACGCATTAAAAACATTATAACACTCAGAGTGCAGCGCTCTGTCAGGCCGTGCAGCTCGTCAGAGAAACTGCTCTCTGATTTATGTAGATCTCATATTAAAGCCCCACTGTGAAGCAGACCTCATGCATTATTCACAGCAGCGGCCATGTGTGTGCGCGTGGGTCCTACTCTGTTGCATCTGTATCTAACTCATCACAGGCACCGTGGATTACTGAGCAGAGAGAAAGAGAGAGAGAGAGAGAGAGAGAGAGAGAGAGAGAGAAAGAGACGGCAAGGGAGTGGGACAGAGACAAAACAGGTTTCAACGTTACAGTGCTCATATTGTGAAAAAAAAAATCACTTTTCTGGGATTTGGGGTGTTATTTTGTGTCTCTGGTGCTTCTAAATGCATACAAACTTGGAAAAAAACTACCCATGGGGTTCTGAGTGAGATCCGGTTTCTGAATGTCCTCTGTCTTCAGTCTCCGGGTGAGCTGTTTAACCCTTGTGTTGTCTTCCCGTCAACATGCAGTCTGTCGTCCTCCCGGTTAACCTTTTTCAAGGTTTCTGCCGTTTTTGTTGGCGATTTTTCCCCCCTAGATTCACCACTAACCAATCATCTTAGTATTGATAGTTTTACACTGAACCTCATTCATATGAAATTCTACCTAATTTTTAAGTAAAAAAAAAAAAAAAAAAAAAAATTCGTAAATGACAACATTATTTCAACAAATCGTTCCGACTGAGTGGATAATCACAGACTGTCAAAGTTGAGTCAGGGTACTATTTAGAAACCATTTCATTGTTTCTTCAAATGCAACACAATGTAATAAAACACCCAATATTCTATGTAAGTACAGATCTGATCCTTCCATTTCTTTGCGAAGAGCATTGTATAGAATCATCCGTGTTATTTTTGGGTAATTTGCTTGAAAGAAACACAAATTTCTGATGTAGAAACTTTGAAATTGGGTCCAATTTGACCCGAGGACAACAGAAGGGTTAACATCTGCACGGCTTTCTACGTCACTAGAGACGAGGTGGCTAACCGTAGCATGCTAGCGCTAGCATGCTAGCTCATTCTCAATGGCAAAACACTGCTACAACACACACTAGTTCACCAAAATCTACATAACAACTACTTCCTTGTCCCTGTTCTGCGACCTCAAAAAATATACAATTATGAACCTGAAAATGAGCAGAATACGGGCGCGTTAAGGTTTTCTTTCAAATGTCTGGTCGGGCAAGTGAAATAAAATTAAAAGTCAAAGTCAACTTTTACTGGCCCCTATAAAAATGAGTTTTTACTCTCAAAAAAAAAAACCTTAAAAAAATTAAAATGAGAATTAGAAAAAAAGAAAAAGTTAAAAAGCAACGAAAAAAATGTCAAAAAGTGAAATTATAAATAAATAAAACATGTTCTCATCACATCAAAACACAAAAAGCGTAAAAAAAAGCATTGAAAACATAAAAAAGGTTAAAAGTCTCAGACAGAAGTGTCCAAAAAATGTGGAGAAACTGTCGACACTGTACAGGTTTTACTGGTGTATAATGACAATAAAGGCATTGCAGTCTATTCTATTCTACTGGCTGCAGGGTAATTCCCGCCTTTTCCTTTATTCTCCCAAGATGCATCAGTATTAACAGTAAATAACTTGTAATATGTAACATTCGCATTTAGTGCTGTAATATTAGTATTTTCTCCCAGAATATATTGCCATTTACAGTATGATCGTGTATAACAGGGGTCTTCAACAGGGGGTCCGTGACCCCTAGGGGGTCCGCGGAGGTACTGCATGGGGGTCGCGAAAGTTTTGGTTGATTAGACTTTTTTTTTTTTTTTGGAGCAAATGTCCATTTGAATAGCTTTTATGCATGATTACATGCAATTGACAGACATTTTATACAATATATATAATTAGGGGGTCCCCGCTCCATCTCGCCATCAGTTTGGGGGTCCTTGGCCTGGAAAACGTTGAAGACCCCTGGTGTATAACATTAAAACAGTAAAATACTGTGAGATTGCAGCTCAAAGGTTTACAGGGACTTCATTTTGATCAATAACCTTTTTTGTAATCTGAACATGTAGAGCAGCATCTTATTTCCCTGTTTATGTAGCTTTTCTTTTGTTTCTAATACAATATAACAATACTAACGCTATGAATTGTATCCTTGATTTTTGCTGATGACGACGCAAATGCGTAAGCATGTTTCTGTCTTTGTGGGTGCAGAGATGTTGTCATGAAGCAATTCTTTACACAGTGTTACATGCGCCTGGCGCCTGGTGTCAGGATGCCTTCAGTGTCAAAGACAAATGAAGTTGTTTTTACTTTCAGTTTGTTGGGATAACAATCGGAGGGAGAGTAGCTCTGGAAGGAAGAGAAACTGAAAGGGCGTTAACGAGAAATGAAAAGAACAAGATGTTGCTGACGGAACTTCAGTCTGAAAACAACCCAGCGGTGTTAACTAAGCATCAATAATGCAGATTAATGCATAATTTATCCTGTGATCCGCAGTTGACAGGGCTCATATTGGAAATCCTCAGCTCCGAGCATTGCTTTGGTTTTAGGTCTGATGTGCAGTAGCAGAGGGAAGGTGTAGCTCAGCGGAGAGGGGGAGCAAGTGAGTCCCGAGTCAAGGTTTCATCCTTCCATTCTGGGCCCCGGAGTTATGACAGGAGGGCTAAAAGCTAAACTTATTTAAATTAAAAATAATGCATGATTCTGCACAACTGCAAGCAAAGCATGGACACGTGTGGATGCCAGGTTAACGTAAAGCAGACGCCGACGCATTACCCAGCAACACACAACTAGCAAAACAAGGGGAAGATACGTAGAAGTGAAGGAAAAACAGCTAGTTGTTGCACACCTCCCTCCCTCTCTCTCTCTCTCTCTCTCTCTCTCTCTCTCTCTCTTCATTCACTGTAACAAGAACAATATTGCCAAAGCATCACACAACATTATATATACAAATTCAACAACAACAATTTAATTAAGACAAAGCTATTAAAAAAATAATACAAAATTAAAAAAAAGTGTATATGTATCCATGGCCTAGTGTGTGTATGTGTGTTTATAAGAGAGAGAGAAAGAAACATACACACACAATCTTTTCTCTCTCTCTCTCTCTCTCTCTCTCTCTCTCTCTATTCAATTAGCTTTGTTGAATGTAACCAGAAAAATATTGCCAAAGCATCACATACAAATTTAACAACAATAATCAAATTAATATGAGACAAATCTACTCAAATAATACTACAAATACAAAAGTGTTTCCTTCTTTTCCTCTCTTTCTCTCTCTTATAAACACACACACACACACACACACACACACACACACACACACACCACAACTTCTACTCTCTCTCCCTCCTTTCAGAGAAGCAGCTGTGTGCGATGTTTTCCAACGTTGACCTGAAGACAACTGAGGAATCTGACTTCCGAGTACAAATGGAGCGCCTTCTGGCGCTCAAGGACAACTCTGACTGATCAGCACGAACGCACACACGTTGAGATCCCATGGCAGACAAAAAAGGGGAAACGGTGACTTACTATGGTGAAGTTCATGACTTTGAGGATCCAGATAGTGAGTGCCAAGTTGATCAGGATCAGGATCATCAGCAGCAGGACAAAGAAGTAAAGGCAGCGTTTCCTCCAGCCGTATATTCCCACTTTGTACACTTGTGGTTTCTCTGAACTCTGGACATTGTTCCTATGAGTGCACTGTTCCTGGGTCATCTTGAGAGGAGACATAGAGCAAAAGGAAGAACTTATTAACATCTGATATAAAAACTCAGTGAGACTCAAATCAGGATCCTCTATCCTTCTGGCACGTTTGCAGCCTGGTTTGCACTGACTACATTATTTACTTGTACAGCTCTTATTGGGCAACAGAGCAGTGTGGGACTCAACACAGGGACTATTGTTTCATCTGAGATGTTGCAGTGAATTCAGTTAAAGCTGCATCCATTGTGTTGCTTCTTGTTGTTGTTGTTGGATACATTTGGGGTACATTTCTAGATAAAGCCTGACTAGGGCTGGGTAGCACATTCAATACTTTTGCCCTTGTATCGAGTATCTAAAAATGCCTCGTGAATCAAGAGCCAATTTCAATACCAAAGTAGTAAAACTCAAGAGTCAGTGAGCCAATCAGCATGCTTCTACCAAGATCTAATAATGTCTGTGATTGGCTGTCTAATATTACACATTTTAGAGGGAGGCAGGAAAAACTCTACGCTACACAGAGACAGGGCTCCCACAGTAGGAGCTGAAAAATAAATAAAAAGATCTGTGTCCTAATGTGTAATGTTGTAATTTATTTTTGTTTTATGAAATGGGTCTTCTAAAAAGTATTGTTTAGGAACTGGCATCGAAGTCACGGTACTGGTTTAGACAGCTGAACGATTCCCAGCCCTAAGTCTGACATCTTGACAGCTTTGCTCCCTGTGTGTTGCCTTTGCTTCAGGAAACAACAACCTCCAAGACAGCAAGCTACATGCTGAAAACTTAAAGACAATATGGATTGTGCAACAAGGCAGGCCCGCTCGGTTCTATCGGGGAATGACTGTAAAGATTTACAAAAGGATATGTTGACGGCGTTTCCTCTCTAACTGGGACATTTTGGGACCGATTGGTGGGATTTCTCTGGATGAAGTACACATGGAGATACACTGGTAAGAGATAATTACGTCCAACCATGCATCTGGCTAAATTGAAATAGCTCACGTTACTGTATGGTGTCTAAAGTTCACTTCATTTTATATTTTATTTGGGCTTTTTCTTTTGTGGGGTGAAAATGAAGGGGAAGACCCAGGACTAGGTGGAGGGACGTCCAGCTGGGAGGAGGCCTCGGGGAAGACCCAGGACTAGGTGGAGGGACGTCCAGCTGGGAGGAGGCCTCGGGGAAGACCCAGGACTAGGTGGAGGGACGTCCAGCTGGGAGGAGGCCTCGGGGAAGACCCAGGACTAGGTGGAGGGACGTCCAGCTGGGAGGAGGCCTCTGGGAAGACCCAGGACTAGGTGGAGAGATTATATCTCCAACCTGGCCTGGGAACGCCTCGGGATCCCCCAGTCGGAGCTGGTTGATGTGGCTCGGGGAAAGGGAAGTTTGGGGTCCCTTACTGGAGCTGCTGCCCCCCCGAGACCCGATACCGGATAAGGGGACGAAGATGGATGGATGGGGTGAAAATCTTCCATCAAAACAAGTTCCTCCCAGAGACTACGTCGCTGCGTCCGGAGCTTAGCTCCACCCAACACACTTCTGATTGGTTTAACCCTTGTGTTGTCCTCAGGTAAAATTTGACCCGTTTTCAAATTGTTTTTGTATCAGAAATATTTGAACTAAATTAACCAATAATAACCAAAAACAACCTTGATGCATGGAAGATCTTTGCAGGTAAATTTAATGATTGCTTTCATTGAATTCAGGGTGTTTTATTCAATTTAATAGCATTTGAAGAAAAAGACTGATTGTTGGTCTAAACACCATCCTGAATAAACTTTGACATAAACCAGTTTGTGATTCACTCAACAATCTTTGAACTTACCCATTAGTCAAAAATAATTCATAATTTCTGCTTTTTTTTACTCACAAATAAGTAACATGTCATGTAAATTAGATTTATTGACTACGTATGAAAAAAGCTCAGAAAAAAGGGCCAAAAAAAGGAGGAGGACAAGTTGTCGGGTTGACGGGAAAACACCACAAGGGTTAAAGAAATGCTAAAAACCCAGAGGGTATTTTTCCTCCTATCCCAGAATGCATCTGTGAGTAAGCGGGCGTCCACGAAGCGGAGCTCCTATGGCGCCATTTTAATGCTACAAAGCACTCACCCGCCGTTAGCATCCCATTGACTCCCATTCATTTTGGCGCCACTTTGACGGCGAATAACTTTACATCTGAAGCGTTTAAAGACTTAAGTTGTCCGTTGTTTATTTCTAAAGAAACACAACAATGTATAAAAGACTCCGTCACCTTGTACCTCACGTTATGGCTCCGTAGCAGACGTTTTTGTTAAAATAGGCTAACGATTGTGTCGTAACCACGCAACTTACTGTCGCATAGTCAACAAATCACCGTATTGTCAGGAGAAGCACGCAGACAGTTTTGATTTCCATGAGCTGTTTAGGTTTAATTACTAATGTTAACTAGCAAGTTAGCAGTAATTAGCCTGTGCCTATATTAATGTTAACTAGCATGTTAGTTAGCAGTAAGTAGCCTGTGCCTATGTTAGTGTTAACTAGCATGTTAGTTAGCAGTAATTTGCCTGTGCCTATGTTAATGTTACCTAGCATGTTAGTTAGCAGTAATTAGCCTGTGCCTATGTTAATTTTAACTAACATGTTAGTTAGCAGTAATTAGCCTGTGCCTATGTTAATGTTAACTAACATGTTAGTTAGCAGTAATTAGCCTGTGCCTATGTTATCTCCTAACGTATACCTCCTTCTCCGTCTCTGCTGATTGGGAATGATTGAGATTTCTCTTGCACAGCTACCAGAAGACTTACAGCTTTCAGACAGGTTGCTCACGTCACATCTACGTCTTCCAGCTCAGTTGGAGGCTGCACAGTAACGCTCAGCATCACCGGGACAGAGCTTCTAATAGACTTCACTGGTCTCCGCCCAGAGCAACGGGACCTGCTGGTCCATTTCTTTAACTGTCTATGCCTTTCTCCACTTTGCTAGCAATACGAGACTAACACAACACTGACACATGTTCCCATTTAATACATCCAGGAGACACAGAGCGACAGTATTACTCTTTTAGAGTCATGGTGACTTTAAGTCCAATATTCATTTGGTCTCTTGAGAGAAATATCTCTCTTATAGTCTCTTTAGCTGCTTAATGTTACCAGCTTGATGGCAATTGTGTCTTTCTGCTGTTGTTGCGGTTCTGCTGCTGGAGCCTGCTTGAGAGTAGAGCTAACAGCAACCATTTACAGTGTCCTTTTGTCTAGTCTGGCTGTTGCAACCCAACGGGCCTCCATGATGGAGCCTTCCACGATCACTTTGAGATTTGTGACGCGGCTGCAGAGACTTTGTAGAAAATGACCTTAAGATAAGAGATGGGGTACATTTGAACATTAGTACAAATTACACGCCGTAAACATTCCTCCACTCCAGTACTGACCGGCCACTCAGTTCAGACACAATGAAAGACAGTTTGGTTTGCAATCGCATTGATTGATTGCCCCATAAGTGGTCTATAACTCCATTATTCCCCCTCTGCCCCCATGATGTGCTGATAGTGCCGATTAATGATGATTCTAATTGTCTGCCTGTGAAGATGACGAGGCATTGTTCACTTCAAGCGCCGTGATAATGGCCTAATAACTCTGTGGAAAAATACAATTTACTGTCCACCGTGCTTCGGAGTGCGCGCCTCAGACCACCAAAGCCAATCGGTTTTGACAACCACACACATTACCCGCTAACTGAAACAAATGGCACAGGACAGGGGCCTGGTGAGAAAGTGCTGAAAGCTACAGAGGAGACGCCAAAGCACCAGTCAGCAAAAAACCCAAACAAGGAAATCTCATTGTGTACGGTCGGATTTTCGTTTTTGTTTGACGGGAGATGCCGAGAGATTAAGAGGCGTCTCTTTTGTGATGTCTCGGCTGACATAAAAGAGAGAAATCAATGCTGTGAGGAGTAGGAAAAACTGGGATAACTTTAAACTAGAAACTAAAAACACCTAAAGCTCATTAGCAGTTGGAAAGTATTAGACTGAACCAATAGGGACTTTGCTAGAGTTTCAGTTTTAATGCTAAAAATTGTAATATTTTCATGGCAGTTTTTCTATTTGTATTTTTCTGGCCCTGCCAAGACCCTCTTTCCTAATCTAGACTTCAAAGCTCTGATTGGCTCAAATAAATGGTTTTTCAACCAGGGAAACAGCCTTCAATGAGCACAGCACCGTTCAAATTGGGATCTCAAAAAAAAATATATATATATATATAGAATTGACCATTGACTCATTTATATGAATCTTTTACCCCTTTTTGGAAATAGTTATGGCTGTACTAATTTCTCTTAAGATAATTGTTTGGGCATTTTTGCCTTTAATAGACAGGGCGGCTGTAGACAGGAGAGGGGTGGGGGGGAGAAAGAGAGAGAGAGAGAGAGAGAGGGAAGACATCCAGCAAATGGCCGCAGGTCGGACTCAAACCCTGAGCCGCTGCGTCGAGGACTCGGCCTCTGCATATGGGCGCCAGCTCTAAAAGGTCAGCTACCCAGGCGCCCAGGGCTCATTTAAAAGAAATCATAGTCGACTTACACTCATTCGATATTTATTATAATAATTATTTAGATTTAAATCGACAGATTAAGGTTCTTTGAAATATGTCATTCAGCGTGAGAAAAGCATAAAAAATTACTCATCGACTGAAGTAATTTTTGTCATTTTTACCACTGTTGCAAAAGTGACATTGTGGCGTGATAGACTTAGACTTCTCTTTATTGATCCTTTTGGGATGACTCCCGCAAGGAAATTGAAAAAACAGTTTTAGCAAGAAAAAAAATAGATACAAAAGACAGTATAAAGACAACAAAATATCAGTAATAGTAATAAGAAGAAGAAGAACATTCATCAAATAAAAACAAAAAAGACCATAAATTATTATCAAAGTGTCAGTGTTAAGTCCAGTGTTAAAGTGACCAGGTATTAATGTAAGTCCAGGTGTGTGTGTGTGTGTGTGTGTGTGTGTGATGGTTGTGATTAAGGAAATGGACTTGATGCTGGTGCTAGAGAACAGATCATCTGAAACCATGGTGAATTATCCTCTTGTGGACAATGAAAAGCTACACCCAATTTCATCCCAATTTCATGGCAGGAGCTGCAGAGATCACCCATCAAACTGGATCCAAATCAGGAAAAAGTGTATTTTTAAAGCGTAACTCTCACCAAAATGCAACCTAGGGTCTTTTTGTGAATGTACCCGAGTCAAACGTTTATTTAAAAGCAAAATTAGGACGGAAGCACCACTTTAAAGATTTCCTGCATTCTCGTTTTTCGGTCAAATGGCCTTTTGAACGGGAGAGCTAGGGGCGCTGCTATGATAGCATCAAAATCAACATTTTTAAAACACTCAGAAGGCTCGACACCAGGTATCACCAGGGGCTCTACGCATGGACTCCAGCATCGAGAACATTGTCTACACAGAGTTTACTAAAAAGAAAGGTTATAACAACTCCCTGTAGCTGTAGATGTTTCAGGTCGCCGTCCATCTCGCTAGTCAAAAAGAGTCGAGGGACGAGAGTAAAGATGGAAAGCTCCTAAAGCTTAGTTCCTTATAAATGCATGGATAATCTCTTATTTTGTCGTTAGTGAAAAACAATATTGACCTTGTAGTTGAAAAAGGAGCCTTGTATAAGAATGACATTTCCTCCTGTGGACTCCATTCATCCGCATTCAGAGATCACCTATTTTTGACTGGGAGGATGTCAGATAGCATAAACAACAACTGATAACGTGAATGGCTCAAAACCTGTTTTTTGGCTAGAGTTTGGAACGCCAACACACAGAGAAAGCGGAAGGTGATGGACATGCCATACATGTAAATGAAATGTGCCAATCAAACTAATTCTGGATTAAGATCCAGATTCATTGTTGGGAATATCTGGGAATCTTGACCGGAAATGATGGAGGAGACCACACACATGATGAGTCCATTAAATTGAGATTACATGCAGCTTTATTGAATTATTGAATTAGGAAGATAACCAGTGTCTCTCTGAACGTCAGAATAACTCTGCTATTATACTATTATTATTACTATTTATCTATGATACAGTGTTACCTTCCAACCACTCTTTATTTGTAAGACCCTTCTAATAGATAGACACATTCAGATCTATTCTCAGCTGTGGGATCGGGTTACCTCAAACTAAGCTTTCTGCGGATGATCCTTAGAATAGATGAAATCCAGCTTATATATATTCCACCTATCAGTTGTTTCATTATCACTCATCCACCAGAAGTATCTAGTGATCCCACAGCTGAACGTCCATACACTGACAAACATCTGTATGAACCAAAAGTAAGCAGGGCTGTTTGATCAGCTCTTTGGCAACATCCTTAGAAAGCGCTGTAGCCTGTGGGGATTAATAACGCACCTGATCCTGCATCACACTTTCTTTTATGTTTCAAGCACCTACTACAGCACAAACCTACCGAATATGGCGGCGCGTCACGGCAGACAACAAGGAACAAACCGCCGTCCTGTCAAATCACCCATTTGAACAGGATCCAGTTGAGCGGACAGGAGAACTCTGACATTTGTTTACACCAAGGAGTTTGGTAATGAAAAACCACACAGCGGATTCAGAGACTGACGGACAGGTTTTCCATTTCCTCTCTCTAGATTTGATTTTTTTTTTCTTGTTTGTTGTTACTGGCTCAGATAACCACCCCTGAAACTGATATGAGACTAAAACTTCAAAACCAACCAGATCATGTCAGTAAAAATTGGTAAGCCGGACGGCAGCGAGAAGATGGAAAAGCCGTGCGACATTAAAGTTTTGAGACAAAGTTTTGGAGAACAGCATTGAATAAATCACTAAAGTATTCAAAGAAAAGCGAGCATATATATATATATATATATATATATATATACACTTATATGTGTGTATATATACATATAGGCATACTGTATATATACACACACACACATATAAACACACATATACATACATGTATATATAAATATATATACACATATACATACTGTACATATACACACACACACACACACACACACACACACACATACATATATACTGTAATGTATATATAAACTTCCGGTGGGTAGCATTTTGTATTTCTTTTAATTTTTTATAGTATACAATACCCTCACTGACAAAGCCTTGAGGAGGTTCAGAACAGCTGAATAATCAAGGTCTGTTTTACTAGAATAATTACTGTAAATTTACAACAGCTCTAGTTGCACATTTTATGGCAACAATGCAGGTATTTTAATAGAAGGAAAGAGGTCAGTGTGCCAATCCAATGAAATGCTTGGGTAAGATTACTGTGTAATAAAAAAAAGGGATGTATTAAAATAGATTCAAAGTGCTTTTGTGTAGCCCTCAACACATCCGGTTTACAAAATTGAAATAAAGTGAAGTGTAAAATGCCCTTGACGAAAGGAAAAACAGACAAAGCCAGACAAAACGAATGAAAATCAAACAGGATGCCGCCGAAGGTGCCAAGCACGTCCAGGTGTTGTGGAGATGACAGCTTCAGAGCTTGGCAGGAGAGCAACACTCACACGGACTCCAACACAAGTGTCATCTGCTCACACGTCATATGGAGGAGAGTGTGTGCGTGCTCACGCATTCATGTGTAAATCTGGTACTTCTCGGGTAGGCCTTTATACGATCCACACACACACACACTGGTAGTTTGGATATACTTTTAGTGATACTTTACCATCTCTCGGGGTGCAGTGTATAGTGGCTCGAGCCATAAAGTGCTAATGTGCATATGACGGCTACTTCGTCAGGGTGTGCTTCCTCAAAACGCCGTACGTGACAAAGATGCAGTTACATCCATTAATGATGATGATTTGTTTGGACACAGACGCATTATTTGACAACCTGGCAAGATGGATTTCCGTGTAGTACAGACAACGTCATACTTTATACTCCTTTGCTTTAAAGTCGTCAGTCCTTCAGTCGCTAGAAGTCTTTGTCCTAAACCAATATAATCTCGGTACCATTGCATCAAAAAGCTAAATTATCTGGTGCCTTTGGCGTCTCTTGGTGTCTCTTTGGCATCTCTTGGTGTTACTTTGGCGTCTCTTGGTGTTACTTTGGCGTCTCTTGGTGTTACTTTTTGACGTTTCGGGTCTGGACGCTCTTGGGACTTGCGTCTCGCCCTTTGGCGTCATATTTTGATGCACTTGGTCGGGACGCTTGCTGTCCCTTTTTTAAAGGATCAGGAAATATCCTTTAACGCCTATCTAAAACAAACCTCAATAAAAAGCCTTTTTTCATCTTCGTAACATTTCCAAAATTAGCAACATCCTGTCTCAAAACAATGCTGAAAACTAGTCCATGCATGTGTTATTTCCAAGCTGGACTACTGTAATTCTTCATTATCAGGATGCTCAAATAAGTCCATTAAGACTCTCCAGCTGATCCAGAATGCTGCAGAGCGTATTCTGACAAGAACTAAGAAAAACGATCATATTTCTCCTGTTTTAGCTTCTCTGCATTGGCTTCCTGTAAAATCCAGGATTGAATTAAAAATCCTTCTTCTGACCTACAAAGGTCTAAATGGTCAAGCACCATCATATCTTGAAGAGCTCTTAGTGCCTTATTGTCCCACTAGAGCACTAAACTCCCAGAATGCACAGTTACTTGTGGTTCCTAGAGTCTCTAAAATTAGAATGGGAGCCTTCAGCTATCAGGCTCCTCTACTGTGGAACCAGCTTCTGATCTGGTTTCGGGGGGGGGGGCAGACACCGTCACCAAATTTAAGAGTAAACTTAAAACTCTCCTCTTTGATAAAGCTTATAGTTAGGGAGTGATGAGTTGCAGGGTTCGTCTAGACCGGCGAGGGAGGGTGTATTGCCGCAGACACGAATTAGCTGTTATTAGCTGTAGAATTAGCGGTTAGCTAAACCAACGTTAGCTTTCCGGTGGAGGCTAATGGCAAACCGCTACTGTGGAAATGACTTTCTTTAACTGTCTATGGGAACAGTGTCGTAAGCCGTACATCAGGATTATCATCTGCACATGGACGGATCGTGCAGCCACAACGGATTGTGTATCAACAATTCACTTTCCCCACTCAGATTTGACCCTGATTTTAACCTTTAGGCCACCACTGACTTTACTGGGTTCATGAATTGGTTATATAAGGAAGAGTGCACATGGCTGCTATGTTGTCTTTGCTAATGTGATCGGTGAACTGTTGCCTTAAGCCCTTGTAATTGTTATTTGGAAAATGTCTCATTGTTTGCCAAATGTCTTTAGCAGTATCTACTGTATGCCTATATTTTCGAAACCATATTTATAATGTCTCTATATTTGTTTAAAGCTGAAAGTAAGATTTATGTACGACTAATATTAGGTTCTTATAAAAAAAAAAAAGACGGATAACTAATCAACACAACAACACATTGATAACTGAATTGAATATGTTTCTGGTCAAGATATACAAATGCATCCATTGCTTGATTGGTTTATTTCCACACATCTACGTTCTTGTACAAAGTGTATGAAATATCTAATAAAATACACGCAGTAATGAAATATAACTCGTCTCTCCTCAGTGTTTTCTGCACACACGCTCCCTTCATGAACAAAGAGCGCTGGTAGCTTTTCAATAAGCTCTTAGGCTTTGACATGAGAAAAGAAAATGGTGCTTAGTTACGCACTAAATCATGGTTTTGTGTTAAGAAAGCGGAGTTGAAGAGCCACAGAGGAAGAAAATAAGAGGCAAATTGGAGGCAAATCAAATCATCTGCCTTTGCGTCCTTTACCCTCGCTGCTGCTGTCCAACGGCGCCTCTTACTCAGCCAACTATTCACTCAGAAGGAAACCCAACAGTCCCAAAACAAAGTCTGTCTCTGATTAGAGAAAGAAATGAGTTTCCACTAAATGTTATTGGTTATTCCCGCTGCCAAATAGCCAGGCAGCTCCCCATTAGGAGTTTATAGACAACATGTGGATGAGTACCAGGACCGGACGGCTGCTGCCAATGGATACACCGTTACTAAGGCTTGTGCGCCTACTAATATGTGAATATACAAAATGGCCGACAGCCAGAGGTGGTTTATTGGCCATTGCGATGTGTGGGTGAAGAGGCGAGAAATGTGACTAAAAAGTTAATAAACATTTGACTAACTGCTGGGTTAGGGTCATTGAACAGGATCTACAGTAGCTAAAGACAGAAGCAGAAGCTACTACATGCTAACAGCTAGAGGGTTTGCTCTTCTCTAAGTGGTTCTTTGGTTTATTTGGACGTACTGTGCTAATAGGCATCACTCTTACTGCCATACAAGTTTCTATGCCTCATTTCAACAGGTATGTTTGTTGGAATGTTTCTCCGTTTCCTGTTTTTGCATGTGTTGGTTTTAGTCTCGTCGGCCGATTGTGCAAGGTTGTCCAAATGATCAAATGATCAATACCATGGGGTGGGTGGGGGGGGTGGGGGCTAGAAAGGGGGCACGAGGTGGCACCGGGCACCCCGGAAATATGATTGGCCTCCCTGATGTCCCCCTCCCACAATCCATTGTGCTGGAGTGCTGTCAATCTGACAATGGTGATCTCCATTGGATCAGAGTATACTGTCACTCTGCAGCCCTTTTCCAAACTAATTCATGTTTCGATGGTGATTTCCAAAAAATATTATAACATGGAACCAGCGCTGGAATTGTTTTATTAAAAGTGCCAGATTGACCCCATAGAAAATGCATTGTATTCGGATATATACTTGTTTTTTTCTTAAATGACAAGTAAAAGTGATAATGAATGTGAGGTTTTACTTAACAGAATATTACAATTTCCTGTATTTCTAAGCAGATTATCAAGGCTGTATTCTAATCAAATGCCCCCCCACCCCCCTTAAACGATCATTGGTCCTCCCTCTGCCACCCTACTTTAAATATCCTGGAATCGCCCCTGGACACCATAGGATACAATCTCTGTCAATTTTACAGTCTAATACACCTAAGCTATTTAATCTGATCTACAATCAGATTTTCAATCAAACAATCACATTAAGTGTCATATTTTGCATGTGAAGAACTGTTTTTATTATTTTTTTGCCGTTGTAATGAAAGAGGTAATGACTATGATTTTATTATAGTAGTATTGTATCAAGGTTTTACATTGTGGTATCGTGACAACCGTACCCGCCTTGGCCATTAACCAGGACTAGTCCAGTAGCTACAGTCCTGAATTGCTCCCCATCACTCCTCCATTGCTATTAACTGTCTGTTTCCTTCATCTAAAGAGCCCCCAGGGCAATTATTTTATATTGTATGGTTGAAGTAACAGAACCTCACTACAAGTTGTGTTTTTTTCCCATTTATAACCATCTCAACAACAACAGAGCGTAGCGCTGAAGCCGTGCAGGCCAGTGGAGGCAGAGAGCAGAAGAAATGTGATGCAACTCTGATGAAAACCTCCTCACCAAAACAACTTCCAGTTGTTTTTTATCTAGAGATCAACCAGGGATGCTGCCTTGCTCCGAGATCCTACAAGTCATTTTTTAGAACATTACCAGTAGGAATAACTAAGGTCTATATAAAAGAGACTTCAGATACAGTATTAGGGGACCACTAAGGTCTATATAAAGAGACTTCAGATACAGTATTAGGGGACCACTAAGGTCTATATAAAAGAGACTTCAGATACAGTATTAGGGGACCACTAAGGTCTATATAAAGAGACTTCAGATACAGTATTAGGGGACCACTAAGGTCTATATAAAAGAGACTTCAGATACAGTATTAGGGGACCACTAAGGTCTATATAAAAGAGACTTCAGATACAGTATTAGGGACCACTAAGGCCTATATAAAAGAGACTTCAGATACAGTATTAGGGACCACTAAGGTCTATATAAAAGAGACTTCAGATACAGTATTAGGGACCACTAAGGTCTATATAAAAGAGACTTCAGATACAGTATTAGGGACCACTAAGGTCTATATAAAAGAGACTTCAGATACAGTATTAGGGACCACTAAGGTCTATATAAAAGAGACTTCAGATACAGTATTAGGGACCACTAAGGTCTATATAAAAGAGACTTCAGATACAGTATTAGGGGACCACTAAGGTCTATATAAAAGAGACTTCAGATACAGTATTAGGGACCACTAAGGTCTATATAAAAGAGACTTCAGATACAGTATTAGGGGATCACTAAGGTCTAGGCATATAAATGCATCCAAAAAGTAGCATGTCATAGGACCTTTAATCCTAAGGGTTCACTGTCCCACATATTACATTAAAACGTGATTTATAAAATTACTAATTGTTAGCTTAGCATTCTTTGCACTACAAAGAATGCACTACAAATGTATACTTTAGGCTGCCCTACACCTTATTGTAGGCCGAGTTTAATTGTTGTATTTAATTTTGTAAAATACATATCATAGGGGGTCCCTGCTCCGTCTCTCTCAGTTAAGGGGTGCTTGGCTTATAAAACATCAACCCTTGGTTTAGACATTATAGATTATAATCAAAATGGAGAAAATGAGTGGGATTGTACATACAGAACCACACTGTTGAGCTCTATTTATGGTACTCAGTAAATAAAGGCTTTTTAACCTTATTGTGAGTGCACCAGCAGCTCTGCCTCCCTTCGTCCCACTTTGTACCCCCTCATTAACACCGTGGCCACCTTGTGCTGCAGCTGCTTACTGGCCCATTACAGCCGAGACAAGTGTGCCTAGTACTCACAGACACCGAAAAGGTCAGAGAATAACAGGAAACCATTTAAAGAGAACTCCAACCTGTGCACAATCTGACAAAACAGCTTTCCAGTAATTACACAACATGACAAAGAATAAGAAAACATCCCATTTCTACTGGTTCATTCCTCTGAAGAGACGTGACGCCAGGCCTGGAGCAAAGCCTAACCGGAGGGCATCATGAATACTTAAACAGCTGAGCAACGCAGCACTCCTTCTTTGTCTTTTTCAGTCAAGTGCAAATGCAGAAAATGTTTTTTTCTTCTCGTCCCTGTTCTGTGAGGGGCTTCAGCGTGCTTGTCATCAGCATAGTTGAGCACATGATAAGATAATTTGGGAAAGGCTGTGCTTGTAGCCCCTGTGTGACAAACAGTGGGGGAATATACTGTAACTAAGCACATTTACTCTAGTACTGTAGTACTTTACTTGGGTCTCTTCTTTTTATGCCACTTTCTACTTACTCCACTACATTAATTGAGAAAATATTGTACTTTTAACTCCACTATATTCATCTGACAGCTTTAGGTACTTTAAAAATTAAGATATTTGCACATAAAACACATGTAGTTGATCAAATACAATAGCAGCCCAACAATAGCAGTACTTTAGGCGTACAAATACAGCTGAAATGGTAGTAGAAATGTGTAAATGTGTAGTTGTTCCAGTTTAGAAAATGGGAGGATTTTTCTGCGTTGGGTACTTGTTCACCTTTTCTCTTTTGCACCATCACCATTACACACAGTCTACCATAGTATCACACCTTATCATGGTCATTGCATTTCTGTTTATTCTTATGTATGTGTGATATTTGTGGGTATATGTGTTTGTTGTGTTATGGTTGTCTTGCTACTGGATGCCTAAAATTTCCTTCTGGATGAATAAAGTATCCATCCATCCATCCATCCATCCATCCATCCATCCATCTTTTACTTTAATTTCTTTAAGTACATTTCCCTGACGATGCTTGCATACTTTTACTTAAGTAACATTTTCAATGGAGGACTTACTTCTGACAGAGTATCTGTACAGTGTGGTGTAACAGTAGTACTTTTGCTTAAGTACAGGATGTGAATACTTCTACAATGAGGAGAGAGAGGAGCCACAGCGTACAGTGTGTGCTGTTGAATTCATGTTTCAAAGCACTCTCTGCAGGTCACGGAAGAGCCTGGAGGTTAAACACACAGTGTAGTCACTTTGAATCCAAGCTTTCAGGAGAACATGGGGGGGGTTAGTAACTAAAAGGACATTTCTGGTTTACTAGAACTTGAGTTTTATTTTGAGTTACACTACCGGTGAAAAGTTTGTGGTCACTTACAAATTACCATTCATCCAATGCTCCAAAGGCTCATTCTGTTCACTGATCTGATATCATTTTAACAATCTAACTGAGAAAACATTGGAGAACCCTTTTGCAATTATGTAAGAACATAATGTCATGAAAACTGAAAACTGTCCTGGTTAAAAAACAATGCAACTGATGCAGCTGGTATTCTGTCTATAATGGAGTGCGATGAAAATTTCTAAGTTACCCCAAAATTTTGACTGGTAGTGTATATGAAAATAAGTCTCAAGTTTTAGTTAACCAGAATTGTCCTGTCAGTTTAAAATATCCACATTTTAGTTACTAAGTAGTAGTATTTGGCCATAATTTGCATATATAATTAAGATGTCTAAACCAAAATGTATTTTATTTTATATTATATTTAATCACTTTATTTTAACTTGTACTATGTCACATCTTAGTTTCTTGTTCTCAATGAGCATTGTTGAAGGGAGCCCGAGAGCAAAGTCACGTTTCCATCTAATTATCAAGCGAATTTTCAGCAAACTTTTAAAACTAAAAAAAGCAAAGGCAAATTAAAAGTGTTTCCATCAACTGGTTTAGAGCAAATAAACTAGACTACACAAAGCGTAGTATGGTCGCAAGATGACATTACGCTTGGTTAGAGATTGCAAACCAGCTTTCTAAATCAAAGAGTTTAGAAGCTAAGGCTAATTGGAGAGAGGGGGCATTGAACAAGGAGGCCACCCGTGCAGAATACAGGGCTGTGGCTGAGACATTTGGTGTCGGCAAGACACCCGTTCACCGCTGTGTATAGGGCCCAACGATTCAAGCTGTTCAACTGATTTGTCAATTTACCCGACGTGGCTGAGGCCCAGGATACAGCGCACCGCAACTCCACGGATGGGACCCATACCCCGATCCTTCCCCCATCCGATGCTAAGACTACATTCATGGGAGTTACATGTTCGCTACGTCACAACTTATTTGGCAAAGTTGTTTCCATCTCCCATTTTGCTCATTTAACTCTTTTTTGATAAAAGGTTAAAACCACCTGAAGCGAGCGTAAAAACGGTTTTGTGAATTTGAGGAAGTTTTCTTTAGAATTTTGCCATTTCCATTTCCATCAACATGTTCTAATGCAATACTTCAAAATGCGTGTAAAAATGTGTTGACTAGTGACTGCTTCTCTGAAACATGCATATGGGAATAAATAACTTGAAACAAAGAAAAACAAAAAGGTCATGAAACTTGAAACGTAGGCTATTTTTGCTGAGAACTGACCAGTGGTCAGTCTAACCTGTTTTGGGCAGGTTCCCGTCCTATTGCCACAAGCTCAACGTCATTCAATGTACTGTATACAGAGAGGAGAAAGAGTTATGACCCAAAAAGTCATTGAAAAAAAACATATCCAGGCACCCGAGGTTTAAAGTAACGGACGTTCATTAATATCCAAAACGTTGCACACTAAAGCTTTAAAATGGGTTAAAACCCAACAATTGGGTTTGTGTGGGAATTGAGATGTAAAGAGACGTCTCCGCTCAGAGCCAGCATGGTGACGGGGCAGCGATGTGCTGCTTGCCCTTATCCCAAGAGAGGGAGACAGTGATGCCATTCCTTTTCTCTTTTACCCCCTCCATCCCCCTCCTCCCCTCCCCCGCTCTGAGAGGCAAACATCTTAATCATAATTGTGTCGTGAACCATCCGCTTGGCTGTGGAAGCAGCCTCGAGGGGGAAGTGATGGTGCTGAATAACAACAATTGCTTTATTGGAAGAGCACTTGTGTGAGAGTGTTTCACATTTACAGGGATTAAACACATTTTGTGCAGAGTTTTTAAAAACATTCACAGCGAACGACTGCGGCCATTCAAGTCGATGCTTGATATCCCGCCAGCCGTGCAGCGGAGAGCGGCCCAGGAGCGGCTCTCGGCTCTGCTGAAGATACGGGCCGGATCTATAATCACGGGCAGGAAGTATCACACCCCAGTATCATATATGTCTTTTCCACCGAGGCAGTTCTGGTGCTGGTTCAGAGTCAGTGCCAAATATCGAACCGGTTCTTTGCTTTTTCACATAAATAAACCTGGCTCTGGGCCAAGAAAACGGGTTCCAACTCAGCACCAACCTAGCGCTGGTCTAGAGATCAGAACCGGTTACGTCAGGTGCTGGGGGGGGCGGGGTTATCATTATGTCGGCAAACAAAAACTTCTGGCCGCCATTTTGAAAACACCTGGTCAGCTGTTAACCACAGAGAGCTGTTAATGTTAGCTTCGGACATGGATGGGACACCAGAACCACCGTGGTCTGTGGAGGAAACCAGAACCACCGTGGTCTGTGGAGGAAACCAGAACCACCGTGGTCTGTGGAGGAAACCAGAACCACTGTGGTCTGGGGAGGAAACCAGAACTGCCGTGGTCTGTGGAGGAAACCAGAACCACTGTGGTCTGGGGAGGAAACCAGAACCACCGTGGTCTGGGGAGGAAACCAGAACCACCGTGGTCTGGGGAGAAAACCAGAACCACCGTGGTCTGGGGAGGACACCAACGGTCTGCTGGCTCTCAGGCTGGGGAAGATCCAGCTGGTTCTTAGAGAACTGGCGAGTAGAACCAGCACCGAACTGGCAACAGCACCAGAACCAGAACCAGCACCTGGTTAGCCTTGGAGGAAAAGACATAATATACATCTTCTCTGGTGGGAAAAATAAATAATATGACATCACAGATCCTTTTTATAATGCACAACAAAAACATGCAAGGATTGAACCCCCCTTCCACTACCACCATGGATATTCAGTAGTGCCAAAAATGTATTTATGAACTTCAATATCTTATAGAAAATAATCTCAAACTGAAACAGCACAACGTGGTTTCAACATCATTTCAAGCCGCAGCGAAAACAAAATACTTTCACCCAATAACCCGTTTCAGAGACTCCTCGGGTTGAGTGGTTGTTTTGCTAACTGACTCATATGTCTTTTCCACCGAGGCTAACCAGGTACTGGTTCTGGTTCTGGTACTATTGCCAGTTCGGTGCTGGTTGCCTGAGAGCCAGAGTAGGGCTATGTCACAACGTGACTGCAAGTACCTCCGTTGTCATAGCAACGCGTCATGACAATCAACAATAATGGAGGACTACATCCCGATAATTATGCTCCTGGCTTAACAAATTCCCACTGGAATTCATAGCTCTCCGTGACCGCTATGGACCGAGGACACGTTCAAGAAGAAAGGGAATTATCTCGCATGATTTAACGTTTATTATAATCTTTTGCTGGGTTGCCATGGCAACATCAGTAGCGTCAAGAAAACCACCGTTAGGGTGAACAGACGTCCCGGTTTGACCGGGGCGGTCCCAATTTTCCCGACAAAAAGCCGATCGGGACCTGCCCCCAGCACTGGACGGAACCGGTTCTTATCTCTAGACCAGCGCTGAGTTGGTGCTGAGTTGGAACCCGTGTTCTTGGCCCAGAACCAGGTTTATCTGTGTGGAAAAGCAAAGAACCGGTTCGATATTTGGCACTGACTCCGAACCAGCACCAGAACTGGCTTGGTGGAAAAGACATACAGTGGGTACGGAAAGTATTCAGACCCCTTTAAATTTTTCACTCTTTGTTTCATTGCAGCCATTTTCCAAAAATCAAAAAAGTTCATTTTATTTCTCAGTAATGTACACTCAGCACCCCATCTTGGACAGAAAAAAACAGAAATGTAGAAATTTTTGCAAATTTATTAAAAAACAAAAACTGAAATATCACATGGTCATAAGTATTCAGACCCTTTGCCGTGACCCTCATATGTAACTCAGGTGCTGTCTATTTCTTCTGATCATCCTTGAGATGGTTCTACACCTTCATTGGAGTCCAGCTGTGTTTGATTATACTGATTGGACTTGATTAGGAAAGCCACACACCTGTCTATATAAGACCTTACAGCTCACAGTGCATGTCAGAGCAAATGACAATCATGAGGTCAAAGGAACTGCCTGAGGAGCTCAGAGACAGAATTGTGGCAAGGCACAGATCTGGTCAAGGTTACAAAAAAATTTCTGCTGCACTTAAGGTTCCTAAGAGCACAGTGGCCTCCATAATCCTCAAATGGAAGACGTTTGGGACGACCAGAACCCTTCCTAGAGCTGGCCGTCCGGCCAAACTGAGCTATCGGGGGAGAAGAGCCTTGGTGAGAGAGGCAAAGAAGAACCCAATGGTCACTGTGGCTAAGCTCCAGAGATGCAGTCGGGAGATGGGAGAAAGTAGTAAGTCAACCATCACTGCAGCAATCCACCAGTCGGGGCTTTATGGCAGAGTGGCCCGAAGGAAGCCTCTCCTCAGTGCAAGACACATGAAAGCCCGCATGGAGTTTGCTAAAAAACACCTGAAGGACTCCAAGATGGTGATAAATAAAATCCTCTGGTCTGATGAGACCAAGATAGAACTTTTTGGCCTTAATTCTAAGCGGTATGTGTGGAGAAAACCAGGCACTGCTCATCACCTGTCCAATACAGTCCCAACAGTGAAGCATGGTGGTGGCAGCATCATGCTGTGGGGGTGTTTTTCAGCTGCAGGGACAGGACGACTGGTTGCAATCGAGGGAAAGATGAATGCGGCCAAGTACAGGGATATCCTGGACGAAAACCTTTTCCAGAGTGCTCTGGACCTCAGACTGGGCCGAAGGTTTACCTTCCAACAAGACAATGACCCTAAGCACACCGCTAAAATAACGAAGGAGTGGCTTCACAACAACTCCGTGGCTGTTCTTGAATGGCCCAGCCAGAGCCCTGACTTAAACCCAATTGAGCATCTCTGGAGAGACCTGAAAATGACTGTCCACCAACGTTTACCATCCAACCTGACAGAACTGGAGAGGATCTGCAAGGAGGAATGGCAGAGGATACCCAAATCCAGATGTGAAAAACTTGTTGCATCTTTCCCAAAATGACTCATGGCTGTATTAGATCAAAAGGGTGCTTCTACTAAATACTGAACAAAGGGTCTGAATACTTATGACCATGTGATATTTCAGTTTTTGTTTTTTAATAAATTTGCAAAAATTTCTACATTTCTGTTTTTTTCTGTCCAAGATGGGGTGCTGAGTGTACATTACTGAGAAATAAAATGAACTTTTTTGATTTTTGGAAAATGCCTGCAATGAAACAAAGAGTGAAAAATTTAAAGGGGTCTGAATACTTTCCGTACCCACTGTATCAGGAGCACCACAAGGAAGCAGAGAGATTCATATAATACTGCCAGGATATAATTACTGTATAGCTTTAAGTGGTTTAAGAATGTAAAAGCTCCAGGATGGTTCTGTAAAACTCAATAAAGTTACATTTGGATCTTATGAGACTAAAGAATTGTTGGCTTACAAAAAAAATAAATAAAAGGTACCTCGGCCTTTTAGGTCTTCTAGTGTTTACTTGGTATTACACGGGGCTTGCTGGTAATATATGGCCCTATATCAGGCACCTTCCACTGGCTTAGCTGCCTGTCCTCCAGCCGGATCGCTCTGCCTATTGGACCAGTCTGTGGGGAGTTTTACAGGGGAAGCTTGTGGATTTTCTGTGGCTCAACCAGATGGCACACCACTTTGATTTCCAAAACCAGAGTAAACAAATATTAATCCCGCAGCCAAAAGCAGCTTCGTGGAAACAGAACCTTGGAAGCAGGTCTGTGGCGGTTCTGTTGAGCTCAGCAGGGCTCTCTACCAACCAAAACAAGCGCTCTGGCTTAGCACCACGGTGCTGTAAAGTCATAAGTGAAAAACAGGTTTGTAAATTAGGCTATTCTATCATTGTTGGTGTCACAGAAATGCTAAAAAATCATAACTACACTTTCTTTTTTGGACGTTTAGTCCATATAATTCTAGCAATCATTATTCAAAAGCATTTAGGCTGCACCCATAAACCCTTGTGTTGTCTTCCTGTCAACCATGACAACACTATTATCACTGTTTTCAACATTTTTGTCACTTTTCCAATGTTGTGGGTGTTTTTTTTTTTAAATGTTTTTTTTGTTTCCTTTTTCAGCATTTATTTTGAAGGCCCATTTTTGTGATAAAAAACTGAAAACCGGTCAAATTTGACCGAAGGACAACATGAGGGTTAAAAGATGATTATCTCTACTTTAAGATGTCTGTCCAGTGATGACTGAAGTGCTTTCTGACTGTTCTTCTGCACATCATGCCATCAGACTGTATAAAACTCCTCACTCGGGGGGAGGAGGAAATGGGGCTGAGAGGACAATACACACACACACACATACACACACACACACACACACACACACACACACACACACACACCTGGACTCACAGAAATACCTGGACACATTAACACTTGACTCAACACTGACACTTTTGACTGATAATTTATGGTAACTGTCTTTTTATAGCCAATAGGTTCTTATTGTTATTATTACTATTTATATTACTGTTATTATTGTTATCTTTATATTGTATTTTATACTGTATTCTTGCTAAAACTGCTGCTGGAAATGTCAATTTCCTCACGGGAGTCATGCCAATAGGATCAATAAAGAGAAGTCTAAGTCTAAAGTGGGCAACTTTCCCAAGGTTCAGATCCCCCAAAAGGTCCCGGCCCCCAAACTCACAGGATTAATGTTTGTCGATCAGTTTTTTGGTAATTTGATAAAAAACTTGTATTCTCGCAGTCCTCGATTCATAAATTGAAGACAGAGTCTAAGGTGACTGTCCCTGTGACTGGTGCATGAAAGCACATTTCATTTATTTTTGTTTTTGAAGAGCACTTTCATCCAAAGTGCCTCAGAGTGACCCGAATCCTTCGGTTTTCAGCACAAGTGGGCACAAAAAAGGAACTCGCTGACTCTGCAGCAGGAATTCAGTACATGATAAAGGCAATAAGGTGCTTTGGAGAAGAGTGAAGGCAAAATAAATGAAAGCTAAAGTACGACATAAAAAAATGAACAATCAAAGACTAGGTTGGATAAATATTTTAACTAACAACAAAATAAGTGCACAGTTTGAGTCTTAGACTTCAAGGGCCTGGATATACTGTAGGATTGGAGAGGAATGGTCCATCAGGATCTTAAGACGAAGAGATACTGAAGCTGTCTGGAGATTTGACCTCCCTCGTCTGAAATTTCAGTTTATTTTTAACTGTTCGATGAAACCCGGGCGAAGGTTGTGGCACTTTGAAATGGGGTTGGTAGTGTGAGCATTCGCCTGCTTACTGCAAAGCTCAGGAGGGAAAATGTGGTTTGAAAAAGATGAGTGGGAGAGGATTTAGTCAATCTCTACACCCAGAGACTGGAAATGTGTTCCCTGATCTGTTATCCTTTCTGTCTTGTTAATCTCACACACGTGGATGGGAGGTGTTACAGGGCGCTTTCACACCTGCCTCATTTACTTTGGTTAAATCACACTAGACTTTATTTTCCCCCTTGTTCATTTGGGTGGGTTTGACAGCAGCATTCACAGTTAGACGCGCACCAAGAGCGGACCAAACAAGCGTGCCGAGACCTCCTCGATCCAACTCGAACCGCACCAACTATGAGTACTCCAACAAGTCGGAGCTAAATGGTTCCACCTGTCAGGTGTGCATAGCGATCTGGGATGCAGCAGAGCAGCAGACTGGACAGCTCGCAGTGAAATCCCACAGAAATAGACTGCGGTCACTTGCGTTTCCGTGGTCAAACCAGCCACTGCTAAATATGGAGACACACACACACACACACACACACACACACAAGTGTGTCTCACTATCTTTGTGGGGACCAGTCATTGACATAATGCATTCCCTAGCCCCTTACCCTAACCTTAACCATCAAATCTAAATGCCTAACCTTAACCCTTACCCTAACCCTAACCATAACCTAATTCTAACCCTGATCCTAAAACCAAGTCTTATTCCTCAAACAGCCCTTTAAAGTTGTGGGGACCAGCATTTTGTCCCCACAAAGCTGTCAGGACCCCATAAGTATACTGTATTCCCAGTTTTTGGTCCCCACAAATGTAGTAAAACATGGTTCACACACACACACACACACACACACACACACACACACACACACACACACACAACGGCAAAGTCTTGGTGGACTGAACAGATGGAAACGTTGCTCGCAAAATAATGTCGGATTATTTAACCCTTGTGTCCCGCACCCCCCCCCATGCAACTTTTAGTTTTTCTTCTGGGTCCAAATTTTAAATTCAAAACTTTTCTTCAACATTTTGTTGTTCTTTTTTTGACGCACTCTCACTTTTCCCAACGTTGTTGTTAATTATTTTTCAAGTTTTTTTTTCTACAAATTGAATAAAACACCCAAATTCAATGAAAGTTGTGACCTGATCATACATTTTACTTATGAAGAGTAGGACTAATAGTTTCTTTGACAATTTGGTTGAAAGGGTCAACTATCACGCCAAAGGTCTAGACTCTAAAGGAGACTTTTTACGTTAGTAACAAGCGCCAAAGACACCTGTCCATGGGTCTCTTATTGACACTCTGGGGGGGAGAATGCGTCGTCTTTGCCTCAACATGAAAAACCCTTTTTGCTGTCCCTATCTCAATGTGTTGTTGCTTTTCAAAAAACAAGTATTACGTTTGTTTGTTTGTTTTTTTTCAACATTTTTATAGTTTTTTTCCCCCATAATGTCTTTTGTTGACGTTTTGTCACTTTTTGACATTTTATCATTTTTTTTCCAAAGGTTTTGATGCTTACTTTCATTGTTTATTTACGTAGTTTTTGTCACTTTTTCCAATATTTTTTACGCGTTTTTCCCCAATGTTTTGTCGCCTTGTTCGACATTTCCGACATCCCGTATTTCTGAAATAAAAAGAAATTGGAAACGGGTCAAATTCGACTGCAGGACAACATGAGGGTTAAGGGACCCATCAAATAGGTCAACATCCATAATATCTATATAATTTCCTTTTGGACTGAACCTCTTTTCATTGATTTTATTTAACTCACGAGCTGACTGATGGCGGCGGTGACTCCTCTGCACTTTAAACGTGTTTTCTGGTAAACATCTGTGGTATTTACCGAACACTGCGCTCATCCACAGCATCATCATTATAGGTGCTCGGCTGCAGTTGTCCAATTTCTCTGATGCATACTAAACACTCATTGATATGCAAGGCCCTGCGTTGTTTGGGAGTCTGGGACTATTTAGAACCACAATTTTTATGGTAAGTGCCAATCGGTCATGCTGTACTCTCTCAGGGATGTGACGGAGTAAAAAAAAAAAGAAATAGAAAAGAATAGATATACAGAGAGGGAAAAACAGAGAAATGAGACACAAAAGTGGAAGAGACAGAGAAAGATAAACCGAAAGAGAAAGAACTTGCAGAATGAAATAAATAAATAAAACCCAAACGGGATGGAAAGGATTTGAGGAGGTGCGCATGGGAGGAGAAACCACGAGACAAACTGAAAGAGACAAAGAGGGAGATATAGAGATAGCGGTAGAGGAGAGAAAGAGAAATCTGTGCTGGAGAAAAGAGGAGAAACAAAGAAACCATACCCTTGAAGCTGAAACACTGTGGCATGGGTTAAATGCTGGAAACGTCAGCAGTGATTTGAAACACAAGAAAGGGTGTGCTCACTTCATCACCTAAAACCAGGATCTCTTCCACACCTAAGCCTAACCACATGAAGAACGTGAACCCCAGTCCGCAGGTCTCGGAGCCCTGCCTGTACGTACATCCACCCCCCCCCCACCAACCAAGTAGAGCTGTCAAGCTTCCTCTATAATACCATTCAAATTTTTAATACTATTTGAATAATATTTGAATATTTAATACTCAAATGCGGCCTGTTATTATTATGTACTACACTCCTGAGGCTTATGCATTGTCACTGCCACTATATAAGAATGGGGCTACATGTGGGGGCAGCGGACCGCTAACGTTAGACCCAGCGGACCGCTAACGTTAGACCCAGCGGACCGCTAACGTTAGACCCAGCGGGCCGCTAACGTTAGAACTAGTGGACCGCTAACGTTAGACCCAGCGGACCGCTAACGTTAGACCCAGCGGACCGCTAACGTTAGACCCAGCGGACCGCTAACGTTAGACCCAGCGGGCCGCTAACGTTAGAACTAGTGGCAGCAGGTCAGCGGACCGCTAACGTTAGACCCAGACCGCTAACGTTAGACCTAGCGGCAGTGGGTCAGCAGACCGCTAACGTTAGACCCAGACCGCTAATGTAAGACCTGGCAAAAGTGGGTCAGCAGACCGCTAATGTAAGACCTAGTGGCAGTGGGTCAGCAGACCGCTAACGTTAGACCCAGACCGCTAACGTTAGACCTAGCGGCAGTGGGTCAGCAGACCGCTAACGTTAGACCCAGACCGCTAATGTAAGACCTGGCAAAAGTGGGTCAGCAGACCGCTAATGTAAGACCTAGCGGCAGTGGGTCAGCAGACCGCTAACATTAGACCCAGACCGCTAACGTTAGACCTAGCGGCAGTGGGTCAGCAGACCGCTAACGTTAGACCCAGACCGCCAATTTAAGACCTGGCAAAAGTGGGTCAGCAGACCGCTAATGTAAGACCTAGCGGCAGTGGGTCAGCAGACCGCTAACGTTAGACCCAGACCGCTAACGTTAGACTTGGCGGCAGTGGGTCAGCAGACCGCTAACGTTAGACCCAGACCGCTAATGTAAGACCTGGCAAAAGTGGGTCAGCAGACCGCTAATGTAAAACCTAGCGGCAGTGGGTCAGCAGACCGCTAACGTTAGACCCAGACCGCTAACGTTAGACCTGGCGGCAGTGGGTCAGCAGACCGCTAACGTTAGACCCAGACCGCTAACGTTAGACCTGGCGGCAGTGGGTCAGCAGACCGCTAACGTTAGACCCAGACCGCTAACGTTAGACCTAGCGGCAGTGGGTCAGCAGACCGCTAACGTTAGACCCAGACCGCTAACGTTAGACCTGGCGGCAGTGGGTCAGCGGATTGCTAACGTTAGACCCAGACCGCTAATGTAAGACTTGGCAGCAGTGGGTCAGCAGACCGCTAACGTTAGACCTAGCGGCAGTGGGTCAGCAGACCGCGAACGTTAGACCTAGCGGCAGTGGGTCAGCAGACCGCTAACGTTAGACCTAGCGACAGTGGGTCAGCAGACCGCTAACGTTAGACCCAGACCGCTAACGTTAGACCTGGCGGCAGTGGGTCAGCGGATCGCTAACGTTAGACCCAGACCGCTAATGTAAGACCTGGCAGCAGTGGATCAGCAGACCGCTAACGTTAGACCTAGCGGCAGTGGGTCAGCAGACCGCTAAAGTTAGACCTAGCGGCAGTGGGTCAGCAGACCGCTAACGTTAGACCTAGCGGCAGTGGGTCAGCAGACCGCTAACGTTAGACCCAGACCGCTAACGTTAGACCTGGCGGCAGTGGGTCAGCGGATCGCTAACGTTAGACCCAGACCGCTAATGTAAGACCTGGCAGCAGTGGGTCAGCAGACCGCTAACGTTAGACCTAGCGGCAGTGGGTCAGCAGACCGCTAACGTTAGACCCAGACCGCTAACGTTAGACCTGGCGGCAGTGGGTCAGCGGATCGCTAACGTTAGACCCAGACCGCTAATGTAAGACCTGGCAGCAGTGGGTCAGCAGACCGCTAACGTTAGACCTAGCGGCAGTGGGTCAGCAGACCGCTAACGTTAGACCTAGCGGCAGTGGGTCAGCAGACCGCTAACGTTAGACCCAGACCGCTAACGTTAGACATAGTCTCCTCATGTGCACCGGCACAGCGCACAGACAGATAGAAAGGGGAGAAGGGACAGGGTGAGGCTGAGCTGGCCTGGCCCTGGGCAAGCCAGGCTTCTCTATGAACTTCAGAGATAGGCTACCTTAGTAATAATTATAAGGTCAAATAAATTCCTGTATTGAATTGGGCTAAAGATTTGTATTTCTTTCTATCTACCTTGCTGACCCAACCACTAAACATTATGCAAATGGTGGCGTAATGACATCACAGATATGCAAATGAGCGTCACCCATCCTACCGCCATGAATTGCTTTCTAATCTGTGGGAAACACTGTGCTGACTGTGTATTTGGCATTAAGTATTTATTGAGGGTAAATCTTTCACTCGCAATCTTTGTTATGTAAATCATAGAGGAAATGTTTTTATAGCATTATAGTATCTGAACAAAACGGACTGCTGCTCAAACTTGGACCCAAGTCCTGACTTCCTGTTCAATACCATATATTACCCTTAAAACCAGCAGTACAAGCCCATTTCTATCCAACACATATTTATCTCATTGTGGCAACCAATCAGATCTTAAACTGTTGAGTTAACAATTAAAAAAAAAAGAGTAAAAAAACAAAAAAAAAGTATACAAAAAGTTGTTTGCAGAGATTACATCTCAATTGTGACGACTGGAGAGCCTTTAAGGGATATTTTATTCTCTTAAATACATGATTTTTATATTTCAAATGTGTGTTTCCAATCACAGAACTCGGCACACTGTGCACAATCAGCGAGGTGATAAAAAAAAGCTTTCTCTTAAAATAAAACAGATGAAGTGTTATCTGTTTATAATAACCTTATGAAGCTGTTATGGCGAAATGAAACACACTCAACACAAGAATGACTGTGTTAGTGTTTGGTGCGGCAGGAAGAAAAAATCCAAACTTAAAGTTTTCTACTTTCAACATTGATTTGCTTCTTTTTTTGTATTTGGCTGAGGTCCGAGGAGGCTGTAATGATGTGAAAAGACAGCGAGCTCTGCCAGTCCGTTACAGCCAATAAGAACTTCTCCTCCTAATTGACCTGCCTGATGGCTGGATCTCACTTAAAAAAACATTAAACAGTGAGAAAAAACAACACATAGATAAACGGATATAATTGTGTTATTGCTGTGCTTGTCCTTTTAAAACTTCCCTCTGCTTTTGACGGGGTTAGGCGCTATTTACCCTGCTGAAATAGCAACAAACAACGGGGGGGTTGGGTCATAATTTCCATGGAAATGACTTTGCAGCAACCATGCCAAGCGGATGTGGGAAGAGGTTGGCTCGACACAACTCGATTCCTGCTCCAAAGTCTAATCCTCAAATTATCACTCACTCAGCAAATCCCCCCTCTCCTTTTCTCTCCTTTTCTTGAATAACTTTTTGCCTCCTCTCCTCACTCATTCATCAGTTTCACAATTTTTAGAAAACACCATATATTTGTTGTACTGCCCGTTGCTACAGCTCCTCCTTTCACCCTGTGTGTTGAGTGCTCGCTTCTGTTCCATCTTTGTTGGGGGTCATACATGCGCAGTACCTAGGTAAGGACTACTAGCCAGTCAGAAGCAGAGTATGAGGGCCCTGACAGTACCTAGGTAAGGACTACTAGCCAGTCAGAAGCAGAGTATGAGGGCCCTGACAGTACCTAGGTAAGGACTACTAGCCAGTCAGAAGCAGAGTATGAGGGCCCTGACAGTACCTAGGTAAGGACTACTAGCCAGTCAGAAGCAGAGTATGAGGATCCTGACAGTACCTAGGTAAGGACTACTAGCCAGTCAGAAGCAGAGTATGAGGCCCTGACAGTACCTAGGTAAAGTCTACTAGCCAGTCAGAAGCAGAGTATGAGGATCCTGACAGTACCTAGGTAAGGACTACTAGCCAGTCAGAAGCAGAGTATGAGGCCCTGACAGTACCTAGGTAAGGACTACTAGCCAGACAGAAGCAGAGTATGAGGCCCTGACAGTACCTAGGTAAGGACTACTAGCCAGTCAGAAGCAGAGTATGAGGGCCCTGACAGTACCTAGGTAAGGACTACTAGCCAGTCAGAAGCAGAGTATGAGGCCCTGACAGTACCTAGGTAAGGACTACTAGCCAGTCAGAAGTAGAGTATGAGGGCCCT
>CM057249.1:2016040-2018679 GCA_029931835.1 Etheostoma nigrum
TGTGTAATGGGAAAATTACATTTAAGCATGATTTCATATGTCCTATAATATGCACGTGTTGATTATTCATATAATTATTCCCAATGCTTTTCAATGTGAGCGACAACAGCCAACGGGGGTGCATTATGTCGACTACATTGTGCGTCTGCCCCATTTCTGATACAGTGGCGGCAGATATTTTGCCGTGGAGGGCCGCCACTTCAAAATCAACAGAAGAAACACTGAGCTGACTAACCCTACTGCTACTGTAGTACTCTCGGGAACGTGGCCATCGGTGTGTGAATGTGTGTGAGTGTGTATCTGATGAGCAGGTGTGTGAATGTGTGTGAGTGTGTATCTGATGAGCAGGTGTGTGAATGTGTGTGAGTGTGTATCTGATGAGCAGGTGTGTGAATGTGTGTGAGTGTGTATCTGATGAGCAGGTGTGTGAATGTGTGTGAGTGTGTATCTGATGAGCAGGTGTGTGAATGTGTGTGAGTGTGTATCTGATGAGCAGGTGTGTGAATGTGTGTGAGTGTGTATCTGATGAGCAGGTGTGTGAATGTGTGTGAGTGTGTATCTGATGAGCAGGTGTGTGAATGTGTGTGAGTGTGTATCTGATGAGCAGGTATGTGAATGTGTGTGAGTGTGTATCTGATGAGCAGGTGTGTGAATGTGTGTGAGTGTGTATCTGATGAGCAGGTGTGTGAATGTGTGTGAGTGTGTATCTGATGAGCAGGTGTGTGAATGTGTGTGAGTGTGTATCTGATGAGCAGGTGTGTGAATGTGTGAGTGTTTATCTGATGAGCAGGTGTGTGAATGTGTGTGAGTGTTTATCTGATGAGCAGGTGTGTGAATGTGTGTGAGTGTGTATCTGATGAGCAGGTGTGTGAATGTGTGTGAGTGTGTATCTGATGAGCAGGCGGCACCTTGTACGGCAACCTCGGCCACAGTGTGTAAATGTGTGAATGGTGAATGGTTCCTGTATGATGTAAAAGCGCTTTGAGTAGTCGTTAAGACTAGAAAAGCGCTATATAATAACAGTCCATTTACATTTGGAACCTGTTTCCTTGGTGTAAGTCTAGCGGTCCTAGTTTCCTGTCTTTTAGTTCCCAAACATTCACTCCCACTTCCTCCCTATGCCGATTAGAGCACTCTCATACAGTCGATGTGGCGCATACAGCAATATATATCAAAGTCAAAGTCTGCTTTATTGTCAATTTCTTCACATGTCAAGACATACAAAGAGATCGAAATTACGTTTCCCTCTGTCCCACGGTGGAGACAAGACAAACATAACATTCAAGTAAACAATATAAAAAGTAAAAATAAGAAGGCACATACAATGAAGAAAATAAGAGCAGCAAAATTTGACTTAAAAATGTGCAATTGTACATAAATTAGACAGTCAGTATAATAAATATAATGCAAAAGTCAGGCCAATAAATGGCTGAGGTAGTTCTGTTTGACCTGAGTATATATATGTTAATATGTTGTTTACTTATAAATTAACCCTCATGTTGTCTTCCCGTCATAATTGAAAATCAACAATTTTGTTGATGCTTTTTATCAATGTTTTTAACTTTTTCTTACATTTTTGTCACTTTTTTCAACACTTTTGACGCTTTTATTTTCTATGTTTGTCACTTTTTTTTTACGGTTTCAGCACTGTAACACTACCTTAATAACTGTAGTTTTACAGTTATTTCTGGGATTTTTGGTCAATACTTAAGAAAATTATACCGTTATAACGTTTGAGTTAGAAAAGCAGGAATTAGGAATTATTTCGACTAAAATTAAAGGAATGGATGTTGATGGATAATCACAGACTGGAATATGTCAACTTTTACTATATATAATATATATTTCAAAAACACTTCAATTTGTTTTTCAAATGCTATAAAATTGAATAAGACGCCCCAAAATCACCCCATAGAGCGTTGTGTGGAATCAATCATGTTATTTTGGGGAATTAAAAAGAACATTGATATAGGACAACGGGTCAATTTGACCCGAGGACAACATGAGGGTTAAGTTATTTATTTATTATTCATGATGAAAAAGCAACAATGTTGCAAAAAAAAAAATAAAACCACAAAATTAAAAAAACTGACATCTATATGTGGTCTGTGCTGTTCAGTGGGACTGTGACGGGTGAAAAACTAGCAGCAAACACTAGTGTTGTACAACTATATCTGTGAGCCAGATGTGCATCACAGATAAACTACTGCATTATCTATTCCAAAAGCAAGTAAGGCATGAGATTATTTCACAAAATGTAAAAACCTTATTCCTTAAAAGCTGCATTAACTGATTTTATTCTGGCTTCATGTGTTGCTTTTTTTTTGTCTTGTTGGTTGTACTGTAAAACATACAGTTTTATCCCTTTTTAACTTTCTTTCTTGCTTTCTTTACACTCTTCTCTTCATTCTCTCAAAAGTGCTATGTTTCTTCATTGCATTTAGCAAGTTGCAAAAAGCGTGCACTTTTATGGTAACAGTAATGGCTTAGAACACTTTAGGAACGCTAATAATCACAGTCTCCTTCCTGGTCATCAGAGCAGTGAAAACCTCATTGCAGAGCTGCAATGAGCTCTAATCCTCCTTGCCCCCCCAGTATTAGGGGACCACTAAGGTCTACATAAAAGATACTTCAGATAC